>PVJH01005612.1:0-110146 GCA_004026705.1 Nesogale talazaci
AGTGACATCCATGGTACCCACAGTGGCCCACGAGAGTCCCTCTTTTTTCCCTCAGGCCTCTATCTCATCTCCTATCCCTTGCCTGCTCCCTATGCTCAAATCTACCACAACCACCACACATGCACCCACTACCACATATATACACCTCGTCCTCCGTGGGATTCCTGCAACACAGCACGGCTCAGCCCCAGGGCCTGGGCACCAGCCGTCTCCTTGCTGGGTGGTCCGGGATCACATCTTCAAATCTTACACTGTCTCCTCACCAAAACGCCCACTTGAAAGCTGGTGTAGAATCGAATCCTGCATCCTGCCCACTCCACCTTCTCTGTGGCACCTGTCTGCCAACTAACTAGGACACTCAGTCATTTGGCATTTGGAGTCCTGACTATCCCTTCATGAAATCCCAGGGCCCTAAGGCCAGGACTTCTTCTCCAGCTGAGTTTTACACTGTCTCCCATGCCACACACAGGACTTCACGTGCAAGGTCCCCATGCTCAGAAGGACCTCGCTCACTGTCCCAAAATCTGCCCTCACTTTGGATCAGTGGGTCTCAGTTGGCACTGAGCCCCTGGCAGTGATAAAGCCAGACAGACCCACAGCCTATTTTCTGTATATCATCATCATTGAATGAATGAATGAATGATTGAGGGATGCTTCCTGCATCCCTCAACATTACCACCTGCTCTTCCAGCCCTCCCCCTCCCCCACCTTCAGAAGACAGTGCCGATTGATGAGAGTGGACACCGAGAGGAGTCAGCCAGGGACCAGGGAGCCGGGAGAAGACCGCCTCCAGCAAGGGGGTGGGGAGACAATCACTCCAGCCTCTGTCCACCGACCACAGCTCGGAGCCTCCACTTAATGTAATTGAGTGTGAAGGCCGGCTGGAGACACAGGCGCCCCCGCCGTCCCCTCTCCATAATATAGACACTATTGGCTGCTAATTGGCGCCAGTGGGCTGGTGCTAATTGTCCTAATGCACTGGGCTTGATGGAGGAGGAGGCTGTGCAGGGGGTGGGGGGGGGTGCTCCTTGGGATACGGCGGGGGGGGGGGGGAGGGCGCCCACCAGCAGACCCGACTGCATGGCTCATAAAAGTTGGAACGGGCTTTAATTTTGCATCAAATATTTAAGTGGTCTCGGGGAGGGTATGGACTTAGAGGTGCTGGGTGTGCTTTGTGCTTGCGGTAACCCACAAGGGGCCAGGGGAATAGGGCCCCTGCCATCCTTATCAATGGGTTATCCAGACGGCTCTGTCCCCAGCTTTGTCTAATTAATTGTCTGAATTCCTAATGACCCTTTTAGCTGTTCCCCCCACGCACCCCCCACCTCACCCTCCCATCCTTCCTTTCCTCCTTTATGGGGGCAGCTGCTCCCTTTCGTTCTAGCTGCTTCCAATAGCTATATGGGATTCCATGATTTCCACTGAGGGAGGCAGCCTTGAGCAGAGGGACGTGCCCAGGGGGATGTCCTTGAATGTCCCACAGAGTCTTAATGAGCAGGGCTAGCTCTCTGAGGCCTCCTTCCCTAAGGAAGGGTTGGGAATGAGTGTCTCACACTGTCTGTTCTCTGTGAGACGTTAGGGGGTGCAGGCCCATCACGAATCGTCAAAAACTCAGACTTACCACCATCAAGCCAATTCTGACTCCTAGAGGCCCTCCATTGGATTTCCAAGGTTTGTAAACATTTAAGGCGCAGAAAGCTCTAGCCCAAGTGGGATGCCTAGATCTATTATGCCCACCTGGCCAATAGGAACACATCAGGTCGCAGTTGGATTGGCGGGTGAAGAGACAAATGACTCTGCAAGGCCCGCCCCTCTCTCTCTTGCTCTCTGGTGGTCAGACCAGCTTGCGGCTGCTCTAGTTAGTTCCCTGCCTCAGCTTGCCTGAGCTACACTACATAGAGGACAAGCCAACCCATGGTTAGTGTCAGAGCTTGTGCTTCCTTCAAGACCTGCTTTGCCACATGGCTGGTCCATACATCATGTGAGCTTGAGGCTGATGCATCCCGGTCCTCCTGCGTTGCTTGAGTTCAATATACCATCCGGGCCTGGTTTCCTAAGCTCCTGAGCTGCTGATGGTTGGTGACTCCCCTTGTTGTTTGTTGCCTGTGGGTGGACTCTGCCTGCTTTGCCCGAGGGAAGACTCAGCTGTCTGCTTCCTTGACCTTGGACCTGGCAGCCCTCTCAAGTTGAAGGACTTCCAGTCTATGGACTGTTCCACAGAAGTGAGTTGAACTGAGCTCTCTGTACTTCTATGTGAACTAATTAGCTGTTAAATTCATTTGAACTGTACACTTCTATCTATCTATCTATCTATCTATCTATCTATCTATCTATCTATCTATCTATCTATTCATATGTGTCCTGGTTTTATTTCTCTAGCGAACCCTGCCTAACACACCAAGGAATGGCTGATGACCCCGAGGTTAGAAGTTCAATGTTTACCTCACAGTGCCACCAGGACTCCTTTTACTGTTCAGAATGTCAAATCTTAGACATCATCTATGCCTATATATTTACATGTACATATCAATGTCTATCCATTATACACATACATATGTATATACATACACATACAGACATAGAGCAGCATCCTAAGAACACGAATGTCAAAGCATTGAACTGACTACTAGCCAGAAGGTTGATGGTTCAGACCCATAAATCGGTACCTTCAGAAGATGGGTGTGGCCACCTGCATCTGAAAAGTCATACAGAGACCTCATGAGGAGGGGGAGGGGGAAAGAGGGCATCCAGGGAGGATGTAGGCACAGTGCTGTGAAATTGAGCTCCCTGCACCTGCACCCAAAGTGAGAAAGCAACATGTGTGTCCAAGCATGAGGGGAAGACAAACTTACTCCCTGTAAACCACTGGTTCTCAACCTTCCTAAGGCTGTGGCCCTTTCAGACAGTGTCTCATGTGGTGGTGACCCCCCCCCCCCCGCCATGCAATTATTTTCACTATTAATTCGTCACTGTCATTTTGCTACTGTTATGAATCAACCAACCCCTGGAAAAGGGTCGTTCGACCCCCAAAGGGATTACAACTCACAGGGCGCAAACCGCTGCATAAACTGTTGTTCCCATGACACCAGAGTGTTCACAGGAGCCCCAGAAAACAGTCCTACTCTGTGCATGGGGAGCCAATAGAAGTTCAAATCCAGAGCTAGCGATGGACATAATGTGGTGCTAAGGTGTCAGGGGAGGGGAAATAACCTGGGTTTGTAGCATTTGCCAGGGAAGCCGTTTGAAACTCACGTCCTGATGTCACCCCACACTGAACTGGCAGGAGATAATTACAGTGGCATCCAGTATTTCTGGAGAAGAATGGGGCTTCCCTAGGGCTTTCATGAGTTGTTTTTTCAGAAGTACAGTTCCAGGCCTTTCTTCCAAGATGTCTGTGGGTGGACCTGAACCTTCAACCTTTGGGTTAGCAGCTGAACAAGTTAACCATTGACCCTGCCCTGGGGGAATCCAAAGGAATGTTAAGTTTATACCACTGATTTGTAATACTACTCACTCCATGTTGGCCACCAGTTAGCAGAACTCCCAAAAATGTAACGATGACTATATCCTGCTGCCCCATTTCTTGCATGAGCCTCTGTGTGAGTTGGAACTGAAGCCTAATGGCTTATCACCATGTCTGACAGCTTTCAGAGGAGACTGAGCAGGAAAGAACTGAGATCTTGAAAGGATGCAATTCCAAATCTGATCAAAGAAAAAATTCCAAGAACTCACAGCCTGCAGGTGTTAGATTGGCAAACGTGGCAGAATCACCAGAGTCGGTAATCGTCAGACACATGTGGCATGAGAGGGCATCAAGTTCCTTCTTTGACCTGGGCCACATTTTCATAAGCATTTGCATTACGTTGGGAATAGTTGGGGTGGGGGGGGGCTAGGGCGAGTTGCTCTTGTCAGAAGGCATGCAATGGCCATTTTATGCTGTTAGTCTAGGTAGAGTAGAGAAACAAATTCATAGACAATCATATGTGTATAATAAAGGGCTTTACGTAAAACAGCAATTGCATATTGAGAAAACTTCCCAGCCCAGTCCAGAACAAGTCCAATATTAGCCCAAATGCCTGATACTAGTCCATAAATTCCTCTTCAGACTCACACAACACATGCAATGATGCTGCACACAGGAAGGTCACAGGGCAGTGAGTAGAAGGTCTTGTGGATCCAGTGGCAGTGGAAGTATCTCAACCCTGGTACGGGTCTCCATGTGTCTCCTCCAGTTCTCTGAGTGGCTCAACAGCAGGAAAGGGAAGTCTCTTCTCATTTTCTCCCTCCCTCACCCATATCCCCTTGATAACTGATGAATTATTCTTTTTTTTCATATTTTACCAAGCGTGATACCCTACTCCTGGAACTGGTCTACCCTGGCAACATGTCCAAAGTATGAGGGACAAAGTTTTGCCATCCTTCCCTCCGAGGAAGCACTCTGACTGTACTTCTCCCAAGATAGATTTGCAGCTCCCTTTGTCCGCCCAGGGGACTTTCAATATTTTTTCCCAGCACCTCAAGTCAAACACATAGATTCGTCTTTGATCTTCCTTATCCAGTGTCCAACTTTTACACTCACTTGGGGTCACTGAACATGGTTTACACGATGTCCTCTCTGTGAGAATGCAGTAGATTCTTATAGTACTTCTCCAGATGTCTTTTTTTTCCTGAGCTGTGGGGTAAAGAAGAAAATTTGGAGGGAACAGAGGTCCTCAAGTTGTCTCATTTTCAGACCAGACTAATGTCAAGTTGTCTGACTTCCAGACCAGACCAATGTCAAGCCATCTTGAGACTACATTCTTAGCGGGGAATTTTCAGTCACTGTATCTGAGATGCAGCTCAGAAGCTCTTGACTGGAGCTGCTAAGAGGATTTTCTAAGTTAATTTCTTACATAAACAGGAGTTCCCTGCTGGCTCTGGTATGTAGCTGCTGCCTTCATTCATAAGATCAGGTTTGTTCTCAGTCATTTTAGCTTTTTTTTTTTTTTTTTGGTGGTGGCAGTGGTTGCAGTCAAAATAAAACAGCAACACAAAACAAAGCCAACAGCTTCTTGCAGGCATGGGATGCAACACCGGGCTTGGTGAATGCCCGTGCTTTCATGTACTGCACAGGGCCACAGATGATGTCCAGCCCTGCCGGGGCCAGGAGCCACGGAGGCCAGAAGTGAACCCCCTGAAAGGAAGTGACCTAAAGAGGAAAACTCATGAGAGAACACCAGGGAAGGCTTTAGTTGGTTTGCTCTAATAAATCATTTCATTGGGGGTTCATACAGCAATGAAGACCATCCATACATCAATTGTATTAAGCACTTATATACCTATGTTGCCATCATCATGCCTATCAAGGACGAAGGAACCAGCTTGCAAGGTGGTCTGGAGAGAAGAGCATTTTTGACCTTGTCCCAAGGCATGATCAAACAGCCTATGAGGACAGCATATTACAATACTATTTTTGCATTCTCTGGACGTTTTTGTTGTACCATACCCCCTCTCCCCCTGGTCAATGGTGTCCCCCTTACAATCTGGTCACTTTCTCATAATACCAAGTGTCCTTTACTCGCAGTTTGAGCTGCTAGGGGAGAAGAGTGAGGTTTTCTCTTCCTATCAAGAGTTACAGTTTTGAAAAATCCACAGGGGCAGTTCTATCCTAAGCTGCTAACCAGCAATTTGTACCCATTCGTGGCTCAAGGGGAGAAAGATGAGGCGATCTGCTCCTATAAGGAATTAGAGTTTCAAAACTCCACAGGGGCAGCTGTGCCTCGTCCAGATCGAGTCCATGAGTCTGATCGGAGGTCAGATGTCCAATACCGATCTCTAAAGTCCTCTTCAGACTCACGAAACACATGCAATGACACCGAATGCAGGGAGATCACAGGCCAGCTCTGCCCTGTCCTCTGGACTCCCCTCTGTCCTCTGGGCCCCTGGGCACAGTGACTGGCCACTTTCTCAGGGCTGGAGTCTGAAGCAGCCCCTGGGGTTCCCAGGTGGAAGAGGCGCCTTCACCCACCGAGCCAGTCCTTGGTGGGGCGTCAGGGCCAGGCCGCCTGGAGAAACGTTGAGGTCATCAAGTGTCTTGATGCGTTGACCATCTTGAGTCCCATTGTTCAGGGATAGGATGCGTCATGGGAAAGAACAGACAGGGCCGCCGGGGCCCCCAACAGGACAAGCGCCACAAATAGCAGAGGAAGGTGGGAGGAAGCCACGGGCTTTCCTCGGGCTCTGGAAGCTGCACAGACAGGATTGAGGGGGCGACGCACATGCCCGCTGGGGGTCCCGCCAGGATATCTGGGCGCCTGGGCCAGGAGATGACATCAGCTGGGGTGACCCGAGGGTGACACCATGTCTCCTCCCCGTCCTCAGCAGATGCCCAGATTCACTCTTTCTTAGTGCGTGTACATGCCAACACACACACACACACACACACACACACACACACACACACCACCCCCTGCCTGGGCTTTCCCACTTAGCTTCCCCTGAAGCTTTCTGCTCTGCAACTCCTTCCAATGCCGTGGACATGGCCGGTCTGGGACTTTCCCAAGGTCCAGCTTTGGACGGGGCAGGGAAGGAATCATCTTGCCCAGACTTCTGGCGCAACAAAGCCTCCTTCCTGCCCCTCTGCAGATGCTACTTGGAGATACTCAGGTGCTCATTGATTGGAGAGCTAGGGTTACAGCTGGGGTCTCCCCTCACTCCAAAGCTGATGCCCAAAGAGCTCCCCTCCATGGGTCTCTTGCAGGGGGTCTGAAGGTGGTTCAGATCTTGTCCCCAGACACTGTGAAGGGTGTGTGTGTGTGTGTGTGTGTGTGTGTGTGTGTGTGCACTGTCTGGCCAAGCTACCTGCTGTTGCACAAAGGTGGGGGAGTCACCAACACTTTGTTCCTTTGGTGACCCCCCTAACTCCTGACTCCATCACTAGCTGGCTGAGCTCCACCCCCTTCCATCGGAGAATAGTGGTCCATGGAATGGAGGAGAAGCATTTTAGAACAGAGCCTGGCCGACTGTAAGCTTTCCTCGTCATGGGTCGGCATCTTGGGTCACATTCACCTTTCACGATGACTGTTGGAGTTCCTAGTTCAAAAAATGCCAAGGAGGTCAGAGCATGATGGTTGAAAACTTAATCTTTGCAGACCCAGACACCCTGCTCCTCCTCTGACTGACCATGAACAGGACTCAGTCAGCAGGGTACCCTGGGCACAGGGTGATGGAGGCTGGATAGGAGAGTCCCTGTCTTCCGTGAGGGGAATTTGGGTTGGATTCCCCAGACAAAACACCTCATCTGCCAGTGCATTGCTATGAGGCTGAATGGATTCCAGGGGGAACTTCTAGACTAAGAGAGCCACGGAAAAAAGGTCTGGCAATCTGCTTCCAGAAAGCAGTCAACAGAAACCCAGCGGGTCACAGTGACTCAGTCCACAGGTGACTGTGGTTATGGTGTAGTACTGGTCAGCATGTGGGGGTCAGTACAAGTTGGGGGGGGGGGAAGCAGCACCACTGCCTCAAACAATGACTATAGCTTTCTTGCTGCATTCCTGTGGACACCTGTGATAGTTAGGTTTACTGTGCCAACCTGGCCAAGAGGAACATGTGGGATGAATCAGGTCACACTTTGCTTGGAGGGCAAAGAGATAAATGGCCCTGCAAGGCCCCCTCCTGCTCATCACCCCCTGCTTTCTGGTGAGCAGACCATGCTCAAGTATATGTACTGCTGCTGCTAGTTTTCTGCCCCGAACTGCAAGCTACACTCCCTGTGGGCCAGGCTAGCCTGTGGATCATGTTACTAGAGCTTGAGGTTCCTTCAAGACCTGCTTCAGGATGGTGTTGGTGCATGCATCTTATATCACTGGAGTTTGAGGCTGGTGGACTCTGTCCCCCTTGCATTGCTTGCGTCTGTTCCACATCCCATTTGGACCTGCTTCGCTAAACTTCCAAGCTACTGACTATTCGTACCCGCCCTGCTGCTTGCTGCCTTTGGGCAGACTGCTTGCCTTGCCGCAGGGAGGACTCTGCTTCCTTGACCTCGGACCCAGCTGCTCACATGAGTTGAAGGATTTCCAGTACATTAACTGCTCCAAGGAGTGAGTTGAACTAAACCCTCTGTACTGCGGTGTGAACTAATTAGCTGTTATATTCTTTCTTGCTGTATAAACCTCTCCTCTTATATAAACATGGAATCATAAATGTCCTGGTCTCATTTCTCTAGAGAACCCTGCCTAAGACAACCCTCACCCCCTCACCCCTCTTCAGGCTCTCACTCTGCTGGATGATGCACAAAGTCATCCAGGGAGCTGAGAAAACAGCCAAGCCTGCAGGAGCGTTGGTTGCTTGGGTCCAAGGAGAAAGTATTCCCAGGCTCCACTCTCTCACCTCCACCTTGGCCAGCTGCCTGCATGCCCTCCTTTGCTGGTGAGGCATGTGCTGCTCCAGGGGAGATTGGGGGCCAGACTCTCCCTACTTGGGGACCCAGCTGGCTTCCTCCTGCATGTTTGGGAAAGAGATTAGGCCTCTCAATACTGGGAGAGGCCAGGACCCGCAGGCAAAGATTAAGTTACTTTTGTATTTCTGTGTAAATGGTTGTGGATCTTCTTTAGGGCTAGGTTTTGGGTCTCTTTGAGGTGAAGTGTCTTACGGGAGGGGTGAAATGATGACTGTTTATTCACCCATTTGCTCAACTGTGTCACTGTGTTCATCACCGCCCACTTTATGGCTGGCCCATTGCCACAGAGTGGGCTCGGCCTCACAGAGACCCCATGCATGACAAGGGTAGGCCTTGGCTCCCAATGGTTTTTAACGGATGGATTTTCAGATGGGGCTAGCCAGGCCTTGTTTCTAGTGCACTTCTGCATTGAGTACCAAGAATGGTAGTATCCACATCACCTGGGGCCACCAGCATCAGTACTCACTAAAACCAAACTCAAGCCCACTGAGTTGACTCCAACTTAAAGCAAGTCTGTAGGACAGGGTGGAACTGCCCCACTGAGTCTCCAAGGTAGTAACTCTTCATGGGGGTGGGAAGTCTCATCTTTCACAGAGAGGCTGATGGTTTTGAACTGTTGACCTTGATGTTGGCAGCCCAACCAGTAACTCATGATGCTACCAGGTCTCCTAGTAGCAGCCTACACAGCAGTGAGAGCAGAAAGAGCAGCCATGAAGCGTGAGTGGTTTTGCCAACTTTGGAGGGATAAGAGAAGCAGTAGAGTTCACCTGGAAAGACTTTGGGGCAAGTTCCTATATCCTTCGATGTCAGGCACCATGTCCAGGGCTCCATTACTGCCAAGTCCCTCCACAACGCCACCACAGGAACCCACGGCAGGGCTGCTCTAGGCAGGATGGCTTTAGATAGGGCTGGGTTTTTTTCTTGCAGTTTCTGAAATGGAAGATCAGAGAGGCTGAGTGACTCACCCATGGTCACACAGCCAAGTGAGATACAGGTGGGGATGTACATTGAGGCTGCACGAGACGGTGGTAGTCAACTTAAAGTATAGAGGTGGAGTCTAGCCTGCCAATCAAGTCACAGCCAGATGGGGCCTCCTTGTGGGTGTGGCCTCCTCATAAGGAAGGTCCTGGGAACCTCTTTCTCTCCCTCGCTCTGCTTCACCTTCCTGCTATTGAGTCACTCTGAGACCTGCCAGAGCCGTGTGATGCTTCCACCGCCACTGGATCCACAAGACTTTTCACCCACCGGCCTGTGATCTTCCTGCATTTTGCATCATTTGCTTGTAGCTGTGTGAGTCTGAAGAAGGGTTTGTGGATTAGGATCGGACTTATGGACTTGATCTGGACTGGGCTGGGAGGTTTTATTGGTGCATAGTGACTTCTTGGTAGAAAGTGCTCTAACACATAGGTGAGTGTCCTTGGATTTGTATCTCTAGTCAACCCGGCTTTACACAGAGACTAACTCCCTAACTTCTCATTTGGAGTTTTCAGGTCCCCCTAAGTCCAACCTGGACCAAAAGCCCCCGTAGAAAGCCCCCTACCAGCCACAGACAGTGTGAACTTATCATGGAGCCACTGGGGGACCTCCCTTGGTCTACCTCCACAGAGAAGAAAGCTGGGGATAAGACTAAGGAGGAAGCAGGGGCCCCCCGCCCACCCAGCAGGGTTAAAATGAGCTTGGTGGGCTCTGGTGGCATGTGGCACTCCCACCACTGCACATCTGGTAGAGGGTCCCAGGTCATAGCAGTGGTCAGTGAAACAGTGCCTTCTAGCCAGTTTGGATAGGACCAAAGGGGCTGGCAAAGGATCAATGATAGGACCCCTCATGGCATACAGACATCTGGACCCTGAGTTCAAACCAAGGCTTGGAACTGATTCATTCTAGTTCTAGTCCCTGCTGCCAATGAGCCTTTCCACACCAGCCTCCAAAACCATACCACTGCCACCGAGTCAATTCCAATTCATGGGGATCCTGCAGGACAGAGTAGACGTGCCCCTGTGGGCTTCCAAGAGATAAATCTTTACAGGAATAAACAGCTTCTCTGTGGGGTAGCCAAGGGATCTCAGAGTTCCAAGCAGACCTATGGATGTGGGGTGATCTCCCAGGATGCCCCAGCCTCTGCCTCTCCCACTTGTCCTCTCTGTGGTCAGAGTGCTCTGGCCCTCTGCAGGCTTGAGCAGGCTGCCCTAACCAATTATCCCACACCCTGGCCCAACCCCCTCTTTGATGCCTGGAGCACCATGCTGTAGGGAAGACAACCCCCTGAGCACTATGTCCAAATCTCACATGCTCTCCTCTGAGCAGACCCCACAGCTTCACCAGATTTTTTAAAAAAGCCCCAACCTATTACCAAACCCAACCCATTGTTGTGGAGTTGATTCCAACTCACACTGAGTAGAATCCCACGCAAAGTGTTTCCAAGGCTATTAATCTCAGAGTTGCAAGTTTTCATCTTCCTCCAAAGAGCAGATGGTAGATGCCAACTACCCAGCTTTGGGTTAACAGTTGTGTTAGACTGGGTTCTCTGGAGAAGCAGATCCAGTGTCATTTGTAGGGTGGGTATACAGATATCGATTCTTCCCAAGAAATGGCTCACACAATTGTAGAAGTGGGCCCTTCTCGTCTGAGTCAAGTCTGTGATTCAGAGGTCCAGTAGAGGCGTCTCCTGACTCTTGTATCTAACTGGAAGGGGGAGGAAGAGCACAGGCTGGTAGATGCTGAGATGAATGGATCCAAAGTTAGCCGTCTGTTGATGGCTCTTGGGGTTGGCAGACACTCTAGCAAGAGGTCCCCACGCCAGAGACAGGATCCAGAGTTTGAAGAAGCCGGGGGCTAGCTTCTGCACAATGTCAGTCTATACTAAGAGGAGGCCATCCTCCCCCACCCCCACCCCCCCAAAAAAAACCACCAACAACACGACTCTCAGTTCTATCTAGGCAGGGATCAGATTAACTCCTGGACTGCTTCACAGAAGATCCCACCTTGGAGTTGACCACACTGTGTTAGATCACAAGACAGAAGAATCCAGTCCAGCTAAGTTGACATAAAACCTGATGACAAATTATTACCGCTGCCGAGCACTTAATCAGTGAATCACTAGGGCTCCACGAGTATCATAAACTCAAAAAATAATCCTCACAGCCATTAAATCATTTGACTCATTTCTACTCTATTGGACCCTGTGGGTTTTCAAGACTGTTAACTTTTTGTGGAAAGAGAAAACCTCATTTTACTCCCAGGGAGCAGCTAGTGGTTTTGAACTGCTGACTTTGTGGTTAGCAGCTCAATGAATAACCCACTATGCCACCAGAGCTCCTTTAAGCATCTGCAGTGCTCCACAAACACGGGTTCAGGGTCTAAGGCATGTGTTCAGAAGAGGACACTTGGGTGGAGAGTTCCTTAAACAATATTTATTGAACCTGTCCTATAGTTCAGTGAAGAGGCCGTTAGTTGATGAACAGAACAAGGGGAGACTGCGTGGTTTATAATCAGGAAAGGTAGGCTGCAGGGCGGCAGCCTCTCAATCTATGTGCTGAGAAAATCATCAGAGAAGCTGAATGATGTATACGAAGAATTATGAAGAAAAACTTGGCATCAGGTTTGGAGGAAAGCTTACTACCTACCAACCTGTGACAGGTAGGTGACACAAGCTTGCTTGCTGAAAGTGAGGAGGATTTGGAGCATTTGCTGATGGAGATGAAGATTGCAGCTTCCAATATGAATTACAACCTAGTGCAAAGAAAAAGCGAAACATCACAGCACACACATACACAGACACACAGGGGACCAGTAGGTAGCATCATGATAAATGGGGAAAAATGGCCCTATCCAGGATTCTATCCTGCGTGGATACATAATCAGTGCTCTTAGAAGCAACAGTCAAGAGATGTGTTGAACGGGGTAAGTTTGCTGCAGAAAGACCTCTGTAAAGTGTTGAAGAGCAAGGATGATACTTTGAGGACTAAGGACCTAAGCCATGGTATATCTACTTGCCTCCTATGCACATACTGACATTGAATAAGGAAGACTGAAGCACAATCAATGCATTAGAATTGTGGTGCTGGCAAAGAATATTGAATGTATCTTGGACAGCCAAAGGGACACATAAATCCATCTTGAAGGAAATACAGGGCGGCAGTGACATAATCTGTTGTCAATCTGGGATTTAGGAGTGAATGGGGTGAAATTTAGTCCGTCGATCAGGTCACAGCTTGATGACTTCATTTGGAGGTGCTAAGGAGGTGAACGGCTCCATGGAGGTGGGACACAGAGACACTGCCTTCAAGACATTCCTGTTGTGAAGACACATGGAGCCCTGGAGCTGAAGGAGTCAGTGGAGACCCCTTCCAGTGCGGAGATGCTTCCACCATCACTGGATACTTAAGACTTTCCACCCACTGGCCTGTGATCTTCCTGCATTTGGCGTCATTGGATGTGTTCCATGAGAACGAAGAGGACTTTATAGATTGGCATCAGGTATATGGGCTAATATTGCACTTATAGACGTGATCTAGACTGGGCTGGGGTGTTTTCTCAATATTCAGTTGCTCTTGAATAGAAAGCTCTTTCTTATACGTATGCATGTCCACGAATTCGTTTCTCTAGTCTACCTGGACTAACCCATACAGCCAGAATGCTGCTTAGAGCAAGGTCGGCAGCAGCGCCATCTTACATACTTGGGACATGTTGCCAAGGAAGACCATTCAGTATGGGAAAGTATGCTTGGTAAAGTGGGAGGGGGCAGAGAAATAGATGAAAGCCCTCAACCAGATGGCTTTACACAATAGCTTCAACCATGAGCTTCAGTAGAGGAACAATTGTGAGGCCAGTGGGTCAGAACCAACTTGATGGTACCTAGAAGTAGCAACAACAAGGAAAGCTTGACAGTTGACTGACATGTCTTGCTTTTTCCTGCAGGCTCACCAGGGAGGGATTCTTGCCCCAATTTAATTGATCGAGAAAGTGAGGTGACAACAGGGGAAGTCACTTGCCCAAGGTCACCCAGCATGTGCTCAGCAGAGCTGGGATGGATGGGAGCCAGGTCCTTTGGGCTGAAAGATTCAGGCTCTTAGCCTCTTCTGTGGCCAGGGCCTCCTGGTCTCTGAAGGTTGAGTGGAAGCTGAGAAGGGCCACCAGAGGCAGGGGAGGAGCAAGCAGGAATAGTGTTTCTTTTGTTCTATCTCAAAGACAAATAGCAGCGTTCCCAAAGGCAGGCCAATAAAGGCAAATTTGTTATGGCCACTTCAGAGGAGATGTGGCAGTTTGTCTGGCCAGGGGGGTTGGGGGGTGGGTGAGGGGGGGAGGCAGCGGCCATGAACCCCAGCCCAGCTTAGAAGAAGCACAATTACTGCTCTATGGCCAATTCACACTGTTTTGAAAGGCCAGCAAGCAGCGGGAAGAAACCAGCAAAGGAGCATTGCAAATTCATTACAGAAACTAACTGCTTCCATTTGTGTAAGTGGTGGAGGCCTTGGCTGCCCAGCCAAGTGCCTGATTCCTTTGTGCATGGTTCCACTCTCTGGAAACCAGGGCCCCACCAGGCCCCACCTCATGGGAGCAGGGGAAGCAAAGGGCTTGAAAACGCAGTCTTCCCTTTGGGGATGGTGGTGGCAGTGTGCACTGAGGAGGCCATGGACTGCCTGCTTGCCTGTCTGCCTTGGCCTGTCTGACCCAGAATCCCCAGGGGCTCAGGCAGCCATATTGTGAGTCCCATTGTCCCTCTGCACCCTTGGTTCATAGGACAACCGCCCACTGTCATTGTTGGCCTTGTGTGAGAGACGACAAAGTCCTTTGGGGGGCAAATGGGATTTGTGAGAATGAACCCATGGAAAGGCTCAGCCACAGATTCTGCAGTGGGCCTGAGATGAGGGTGGCCTCTTGGGACCAGAGACTTGACCCCAGATCTTGTCTGTAAGGCTATCCTGGAGGCACAACTGTTAAGGCTTCAGTTGCTAACCACAAGGTCTGTGGTTTGAACCCCGCCAGCGGTATTGTAGGACTGAGATGCGACAGTCTGCTTCTGGAAAAGGGACAACCTTTGCAACCTGCTGGGGCACTTCTGCCTTGTCCTATGGACTCCCTGTCAGTCAGACTTGATCGACAGCCCTGGGACTTGGTTCTGGAAGAAGCCCTGGTGGCACCATGGTGAAGTGCTCAGCTGCTCACAGAGAGGTGGGTGGTCAGCAGTGAGGGAGAGCAGACCCCACGGTGTGGCCCCTGAAAGACAGCCACCTAGGAAGACCCTCTGGGGCCAGTTCTTCTCCATGCCCCGGATGGCTACCACGTCTAGCAGGTCTAACTGATCCACAGGGCTGTCCTTGGTTCATTTGTGGGGGGGGGGGGTCCTCAGAATGAACAAGAGAACAGAGGTACAGGAATTAGAGGAGCTGCTTGTCTCTTCATGACTCAGAGTGAGACAATGATGGGGTTCTTGTACTGTGTGTGTGTGCGAGTGCACACACACGAGAAAGAGAGAGAAAGAGAGAGAGAGAGAGAGAGAGAGAGAGAGAGAGAGAGAGAGAGAGAGAGAAGAAAAAGAAAGAAAGAATAAAATTCCCTTTTCCAGAAGGTGAAGAAGCCCGGGAGACACTGGGCTGTTAACCTAAAGGTCTGAATTCAAAATCACCAACCACTCAGAGGAAGAAAGACGAGGCTGTGTACTCACACCAAGAGTGGCCGTCTTGCAATCCCAGAGGGGCCGTTCTATCCTTCCCTAGAGTGACGGACACTGTGAGTCAGCTTCAAGTGAGTTTTGAATGAGTGGCATAGAGAGCTAGACCTTATGCCCAGAGGGGTCCAGAGAGTGCTCGAAATGCCCAAGGCAGGCTGTTTGTGTGAGACCTGGGGGAAGAAGGGAGCTGGTGTGCTGGAGAAATGCAGACCTCCTATCTGGGCTGAGGAGAGACCTTCACCCAGCCTGGTCCTTATGTGCTGTGCGTGCAAGTGGACCTAGGATCACTGGCTTTTTCCATGTCTTAAGAGATGCTAAAAACTCCTTATCTTATGTGAGTCCGCCCCACCTGTAACTATTAATAACTAATTTTGGAAGGCAAGGAATGTCCAATAGAGACACTTACCTATGGGGCACATGCACATCTCCCTCTTTGTGGTCTTTGACATCGATGCTAGAATCTTCTGTACAACTCGAGAGGAGGTCAGCCAGAGGGGGGAGGGGAGTGAGACCCCCACCAGTGTTCAGTGATGAAGGAAGCAGACACTATCAGCAACGCAACTTGCACTCCTCCAGCCCACTGTCTAAATTCTGAAAGCTGCCCTGTCAGGCCTTTTGCTTGGTACCCTTGTGATTCAGAACATGACCCACACATGGCAAAGCGGATGCCTATGCAATTAAAAATATACACATCAAGGAACCAAGGGACGTCTCCTTCCACTGCTAGGAGGCAGCCAGCACCACCTGCAGTCTCAGTTTTGATGTCGCGGCCTATAAAACTGCCTGCTGTGAATGGCCTTTTAAAAAAGTAACCCGTTTTTGCTTATGACCCCTTTTAAACCACACTCCACACCCCCTCCCCAGCAATTTATAAAGTGATCGCAGTCCATCAGGAAGCATCAAAGTCCGCGTTTCCCAAAGGTGTGCATGTTTTTTTCCTACTTATCATGCCCCACCTCTCCTCACATAAGTCGCTACTTGCCGGATCTGATTTTCTTAAGATGTACTGTATTCTGTGGTGCTTGTCTGTTTTCCTCGGAGGGTAAACATTTCATGGTGTGAAGACTTGTTTACCAAGATGTCTGGGTGGTGGAATGTAGCCACCGGTCATTGATGTAGACCAGTCTGGATGATCTTTCGCACAATTATTTAGTAACCTGGGAGTTTATCCAAGGAGCCCTGGTGGTATAGTGGGTTTTGCATTGGGATGCTCACAGCAAGGTCAGTTGCTCAAACCCACCAGTCACCCCTTGGGAGAAAGGCTTTCTGCTCTGGTAAAGATTGACAGCCTCAGGAATCCACAGGGGTCCTCTAGGGTCTCTAAGAGCCGGAATGGACTCAATGCCAGTGAGTGGCAGTGACTTCATGCATCCAATACTCTAACCCCGAGCGAGGTTCCAGGCTGAGACCTGTTTTATGTGCCTGCTTGGTTGTCATAAAAACTTACTCAAGCCTGAGTGCTTCCATTTTTATATTGGCAACATGGGGCTAACTGGTCTCCTGTGGTTGTTGTGAAAGTCTCAATTAAAAACAAACAAACAACCCACAGATCAATGGAAAGAGGAAATGCTAAAGCTCCATGGGAATATCAGAGGATGACTGTATCCCATGGAGGCCCGACTTCTGGAAACCTCAGACGAAGGCCATGTTTGGGGGATTGCTCTGTCCAAGGAGAAGGTACCACCCAGCACCTGGAGAGGAAGACCTGCAATTGTGTCGATTCCTTCAGCAAATGTGGGTAGCCCTTGCATGGATATAGGTGGTGCAGGGTGAATCTAGACATTCGTGGACCACCCCCTGCCCCCATGAAGCTATTAGTGGTGTGATGATTACTGAGGCCAGGAAGTTAGAGGAGACTTCCTGGGGGGCATGTCACCTGAGACTGGAGTATGAGTTGGCATTGGTTTACATGGATTGGTATTGGGAGGAGTGGGATGAAGAAACAGAATTGATTGGAGGACTACCCAGATAAATGGCTTTCTGAGGCTGACCTCCTTCTCTTTTTCTCCTTGGTGATGGGACCAGCACTGCAATCTGAGCCAGTCCTTTGCCTCAACCATGTGTGCTGCACTATCGTGGGCCGAGCCAACCTATGGATTGTGCTACTGGCCTCTGCTAAGCCTGGACTTCTTATCTTCTTGCTGTTGGGTCTGCTGCCTGCAGACTGAGTCTACGCATCTTGTCCAAGGGCAGATTCCAGTGCCTGTTTCCTTGACCTTGAACCAGCAAAGAAATACAAAGATTGGTCATCTATAAGAGTCATCTAGTGCTGTGTCACAAATTCCTCTCTGGCGTGGTAGCTCAGGGCAGTACACCTTTATCAGATCACTGTTTGTATGAATTGGGAATTGGCCTCTCACATCTTGCCAACTGCTGGCTGCCGACATAGATCCCTTGCCACTTAAACCTCATCACAGAGTCACTTGCATAGGACCCTGGGCTTCTGGGTCATATGGGGGCAGTTGTGCTCTGTCCTGTAGAATCATTATGAGTCAGAATTGACTCCGTGGCACACCAGCCCTACAACACAGCAACATCCACATCTGGTAACTATTTGAAGCCCTTGGTGGATGAGGGATCCCAAGAAGAAGGCAGGCTGGCCTCTAAGGGGACAGATCCGAGGTGCCCAGTGGAGCTAAGGGACCCTGAAACAGAGACATGGGAGGCCCATTGACAGGGTGCTCTGTCGGTTCAAGTTCTCCAACTCTCAGACACTTTCTTGCTCTTGTATTTTGCCGTGAAGCTTTGCTTTTTGGAATGATACCATCCCCGATCACTTACAGATGGTGAGTAGAGCAGGCATGCTCATTTTCTTGGTCCAATGTGAATTTTCTCTTCCTGGGCCCTGTCCCTAGTTGTCAGGAGAATAGGAGAGAGGAGAAAAGGTGTGGCGATTCCTTTGCCATCATAGGCTTTTGATTCACTCTAGGCTCTCCATCCAGCTTTTAACTCTTTCAGCATGCTCCTTTACCTTTGCTCTCCGGAGGGCTTGGATGACGACAGGAGAGTCTTCAAAGAAAATCCCTCGAGCTCACTGCCATGGAGGCGATGCTGACTCACAGTGACCCTATGAATTAGAGTTGAATTGCCCCTAGGGGGTTCTGAGACAATATCTCTTTCTGCAAGCAGCAAGCTTAATCTTGCTCCTGGAGGGCGCCTGGGGGTTTTGAGGTGCTGAACTTTGAACTGATGCACAAGAGAATGAATCCCTGGCCAGTCCTGTACTATCCTCACAATAGTTCCCGTGCTTGAACCCATTGATGCAGCCACTCTGCTGAGCCATCTCACGGCAGCCTTCCTCTTTGTCCCCATCCCTCCACTCTACCAAACATGACGTCCTTCTCCAGGGACTGGTCTCTCCTGATCACATGTCCAATGCCTGTAAAACAAAGCCTGGCCATCCTCGCTTCTAAGGAGTACTCTGGCCTTACTTCTTCCAAGACAGATTTGTTTGTCTTTTTAGCAATCCATGGTATTATAGAGACAGTATCAGGTTGCCCCCTGACCCCTGGGGGCATGTCAGCCCAGATTCTAAATGCATGTCAGCCGGGAGAGTGTCTTCTTCTTCCTCTTTTTTTTTTGAGAGTGTCTTCTTTATCGCCTTTTGAAGAAGGTGTGTACTGGTGTTTGCACAGCAGATGACATGGGGCTGGTGTCCTCCTGTGTTCCCCTTGCTTGAAGGGGCCTGTGATTCCCTTGATGATACTGAGCACTGACATATGTGTCCTTCACATGCTTATGTACATGTAGTCCACACATAGAGACTTCCTATCACAGGCATAATTCTCCAATTTGAACATGCTCTTGTGTACTCCTAGGCTTCCATTGCAGAGTGCAAATGGCACCTGTTACTGCCACTGCCACAGTTTCCTAGTTAGAGGGAAGATCATTAAGAGGAAAAGGAAAGGATGATCTATGTTTCATTTGATGGTTTTTAGATGAACTGAGGTTTCTGGGTGTGTGTATGCCTTGCTATGACTGTTAGCTGCTGTTCTCTTATTCACCTACCATCTTGGAAAGTTTCCTTCGCTGATAAAGCACCGTGTACTTTGAAACCAGGTAGAAGCTGGTTGACATCCTATATTTGAATGGGAGGCATTGCACGTTGCCCCTCTGTGCACAGGAGGGACAAGGAACTTTGTCATACCAAATGCACTTTTGGCAACATGCAAAAGCTCTCCTGAGTTCCTGTATTTGAATGGGAGAAAGTTGGCACTGTTTACTCAATCACGAGGTGCTTGGAAACGTCCGCTTTCTGTAGCCCAACCCCAACTCAGTAATTCTGTGTTAGGCCCGTCGACTAGAGAAACAAATTCAGTGACACTCAAATACGTATAAGAAATTTATATTAAGCAGTAATTATGTATCATGAAAAACCATCCTTACTCTAGTCCATGAGTCTGACACAAATCTGTATGTCCTTTTCAGACTCACCTAGCCACAAGCAGTGATTCTAAATGCAAAAACATTGGGTTAAAAGTCTTGTGGAGTCAATGGGCTGTCATCTTGAGGATTCAATTCACATCTCCAGGGCTCAGACAAGTCTCAGAGTGACTCACCAGCAAGAAGGGGAAGGCAGAGAGCGAAGGGGAGGTTCCCAGACCCCTCCTTATGAGAAGGCCCACCTCCAGGGAGGTATCATCAGGCTGTGACTCCACTTTTACATCCCAAGTTGACATGAAATGGTGTAACTACCACACACTCCCTGTGGAACAGTTGTGTCTTGGATCATTGTGGTCAAAAAGATTTTCATTGGCAAAGTCTTAAAAATAGGCCTCTAAGCCTTTGTTCCCAGTATGTCTTGGTCTAAAACAATGCTTATGGGTAATACTGCTCCTGGAGAGGTGCCAGAAAGACCCATAGGGGCTGCAGCAGCAGATAACTACACTTTATCATAGATTATGAGCTTTACTGCCAAAGGTTTTCATCGCCAGCTGGATACTGAGTAATTTATTTATTTATTTTTTTTAGAAAGGGTGCAGTAGGCCAAATAAGTTTGGGAGCCTATGGTCTGAAGCTCTGCTACAACCAGTTCCATATCATAGCAACATGCAGTCTCCACTGACAGACAAGTGGGGGGGGGGGTGCACATGTGGGGCACGGATGAACAATCAACCTGGATCACTCCCATGGAAAGAAAGAACCCATCACGGACCATTATGTGCTCATATTTAATTTCAGGATAAAGCTGAAGAAAGTTCAACCAGGCCCACAAGAGCTGAAACATGACCTCGATTGTATCCCACCTGAATTCTGAGATCAGATCAAAAAATAGATGTGACCTATGGAAGAATAATGACAGAAGACCTGAATGAGTTGTGGGAGGACATCAAGACCATCACTCATGAAGTAAACAAAAGGCTATTAAGAAGATAGGAAAGAAAACATTAAAGTGGAAGTCAGGAGAGGGTCTGAAACTTGCTGTTAATCATAGAGCAGCTAAAACAAATGGAAGAAATAGTGGAGCCAAAGAGATCAGTAGAATATTTCAAAGTGCAACAAGAGAAGAAAAAAAACAAATATTATAACGACGCGTGAAAAGACCTTGAGCCAGAAAGTCAAAAGGAAAGAACGCGCTCAACCTATCGTAAGTGAAAAGAATTCAAGAAAAAGAAAACAACTCAAGCTTCGAGCTGCAACCCCGAGTGGTCAAAATGTTGAACGATGCAGGGAACATCAGAAGGAGATGGAAAGAAGACACAGTCACTGTACCAAAAACCAAGCCAGCCAGCAAACAAACAAACAGACAACTAGTCAGTGCTCTATCATTTCAACAGGTAGCATAGGAACAAGAATCTATGGTGTTGAAGGAAGACGTTCAAGCGGCACTGGCGACATTAGCCCAAAACAAGGCTCCAGCGACTGAGAGTATAGCCACTGAAATGTGACAGCAAGCTGGGGAGGCTCTGGAAGCTTTTACTCATTTGTGCCAAGAAATTTGGAAGGCAGCTACTTGGCCAACCGACTCGAAAAGATCCATGTTTGTACTCATTCCAAAGAAAGATGACGCAACAGAATGTGCACACCACAGAACAATGACATAATATTGCACTCATGTAAAATGTTGCTGAAGATAACCCCCCGATTAAGTAGAGGATGCCAGAAAGATGTTTACATGGGTTTTATTCACGAAGCGAAGGTATCCAACTGTGTGGGTGCTGATAAACTATGGATAACCTTTAGAAGACTGAGCATTCCAGACCACTTCATTGTGCTCATTTGGAACTCCTACATGGATGCAGAGGCAGTTATGCAAACAGAACAAGGGGGTTCTGTATTGTTTAAACTCCAGAACGGTGTGTACCAGGGATGTTTCCTTTTGTCATACTTCTCCAATCTGTCTGCTGAGAAAATCATCAGTGAAGATGGCTTCTATGCAGAAGAATGTGACATCAAGTTTAGAGGAAGGCTATTAACAACCTGAGCTGTGCAGACGACACGAGCTTCCTTGCCGAAAGTGGGGAGGACTTGAAACCCTGACTGATGAAGTTCATGGGTTGCAGCCTTCAGTACAGATTACAACTCAAAGTAAAGATGACCCCCAAAATCTCACAACTGGACCAATAGGTAACATCATAATAAGTGGAGAAAAGGTTGAAGAAGTCAAGGATATTGTCTTGTTTGCATCCATAGTCGGTGCTCATGGAAGCAGCTGTCAAGAACTCAAAAGAACAGTTGCAATAGGTACCTCTGCTTTACGACATCTTTTTTACAGGATTGAAAAGTAGGGGTGTTACTTTGAGAGCTAAAGGAGCACCTGACCCAAACCTCATTTGCATGTGGAAGTTGGATATTAAATAAAAAGGAATGAAGAAGAATCAATACTTTTGGATTATGGTACTAGAAAAGAATATTGACAGTATCATGGATTGCTTAAAGGACACACAAATCTCTTGTGCTAAGAGGTAGGACCAGAGTGCTTTTTAGAGGCAAGGATGTTAAGACTGTGTCTTACCTACTTTGGCCATGTCGTCAGGAGAGATCAGTGCTTGGAGAAGGACATTGGGCTTGGTAGAGGGGAGGAGCAGCAAAAAAGAGTAAGACCTTTCACAAGATGGATTGACCTAGTGGCTCCAACAATGGGCTCAGACAGGGGCTCCATTGTGAGGATGCCACAGATTGTGCAGTGCTTCCTTCTTCTGTTGTGCATAAGGTGGTTGTAGATGGGCACATGCAAGATGTGATGCCACCTAGCAAGAGCAGCATCACTGAAGCTTCACTGGCATCTGTGTCTGTACATATCTTTTTCTCACTGTTACCATCTGATTTCTAAAATGAAGTCTGTTCTTGAAGGAGGTTTCAGTGGAATGACATATAGACATTGCTATCCCGCCCTTTAGGCTCAGCCGATGATCCACCTTCCTCTCTGGAGAGGCCAAAGATGGAATAAGGAGGTGGTCAGGGGACAAGAGGAGAAGCACAGAATTAGAATAAAAGGCTAGGGAGGGCTGATGGTGCGAGATAGAGTATAAGTGAAGAGTGGGGACTAAGGTTAAAGGCTGGATGTGGTGTGCCTTGGGAACCAGATACATTGGTAGGAGATGCAGCCTGCTTAGAGAAATGTAGGTGTGTGTGTGTGTGTGTGTGTGTGTGTGTGTGTGTGTGTTCCCTTCTGTGGTCCACATGGATTGAGTGTGCGTGCTTGGAATGTTGCACATTGTGTTTGGGTATGTTTTCACTGTGTGTGTGTGTGAATGCACACATTTGGTGTGTGGTTCTTGGGTCCTAAAACTTACTTAGAAGAGCTTTTAAGATGCAGATTTTTCCACCATAAACCTTTCCCAGACATCCCCAACATGCCTAATTGTCAGATGGATACAAATCATCCATGTTGCCAAGCTCTCCTCAAAGGCATGCAGTCAGCAATCAAAACTGGAAGTAATGGTCCCCGACCGATGCCCAAAGAGGATGGCTTTGAAGTCGAGTGCATTGCCAAGGGAGCATCCTTGAGTGGAGCCTGGGAGTTTGGGCCTTGGGAGAAGTCAGGAGTGCCCCTCCGGGAAGTTCCCATGTCTGGTGAGATTTCTAAAGGGAAACACAAATGGTGTTTTAGGGTACAAAAGATACCCCAAGTCTCAAGCACAATGTAAGGAGAACATTTATTCAATCGTAAACAGGGTAACGATAAGATAAAGATGAAGACGCATCATCTGGATGGCAGATACCAAAATTGTGTCCAAGTATTCACTGTCAAGATGCTAGTTAAATATGGTATGAACTAAAGCAGCAGTCGGCAAACTGCGGCTTATGAGCCACATGCGACTCTTTCAGTGTGAACACGCGGTTCTGAAGAAACATTGAAAACATTTGAAGGTTCTTATTTCGGATCATGGTGATTTCATTGGTTTGGAAAAACACATGGAAGGCTCTTGAGTGATTTTAAAGTTGTTAGGAGGGACAGGACCGGCTCTTCGGTCTCAAGAGTTTGCCGACCCCTAGCCTAATGGAATCCACCACAAATTCATGACTGGTGACAAATCAACACATCACAGTCACAGGTGGAACTACAAAAGCAGGAACAGGACCGTGGTTGGGACACATAGAAGAGTTTATAAGTTGGTCCAGGGCACACAGGTCAGATCACAGCTGATAGGGAGTGACTCATGACTATATCACCCCCCCAGGACTATCCATCAAGGACACACTTGGCTAAACCTCTAGGGGAAACTGCCTCTCTCAGGACTGACTGGAGCAGAGTGGAGGTAACCCACTTTCCAGTGTACTTTGCCCAAAGGGAAGATTGTGCTCATCCCTAGTTAATGGTCAGATGGGATTCAATGGAGACTTAATTTACGTGAGGACTCTGCAAATGTTTTTTGGGGTTTTCACTGTCATCCACAGTCTTCTACAAATGGGAAATTCCAAGTTAAGCTCTAGTACCATGGACATAGCCAGAGGAATTGGTGAGTTCTCAGGAAGACGAGCCCCAAATAACTAAAGGGTCAAGCCAACAGCCTCAAGCGTTATCCCTACTTGGCTATGTCCATCCAAACTTAAAAAAACATAGGCAACTCCTGATTCAAAATATCATTCACATAATTGGGATCTAACCTATAAGATGTGAGAACACAACCAGGGATATTTGAGAACTCTGATATCATATTTTAGAATTGGGGGTTTCAGGGTTAGGCAGAGTGGCCTACTGTCTACCATTTGTTCTTTTCCTTCTCTGGCCCCTTTCAGTCTTAGAAAGTAACCTAGAATTAGAGCCTCTTCCCTTTGAAATTGTTCTCCAACTCTCCATGCCCACAGCCAGTGTGCAGTGCATCCCCAAGGACCGAAGGAGAGCTGGATTTGAGGTTGACTTTGGTCTAAGACTTTTTGGACCACGCCAGCCTTGGCAAAGAAACCTTTTATGTGGTGCGACCCAGCCCAGGTGACTCAAGCCCTGCCTTGGGGTTTGGCACGACAGTCTCAGTTAATAACATGATGCTATTTTGCCTTCCATTTGCCTAGCATTGTTCTTTAGCTCCAGCCCCTTGGGAAAGGGTAATTGTTAGGATTTGGTTATTTATGGTGCCCTATTCACAGCTCCACTGCTGAATCATGGCGACCTTGTAGGACAAAATAGAGCTGCCTCAGAGGGTTTTCAAGGCTGGAAGCTTGATGGAAGCAGACTGACATGTCTTCCTCCCTTGGAGAGGCTGGTAGGCTTGATCTTCCAACCATTTAGCTAGCAGTCAAGCATTGCTTCCATTCCCCCACCAGGTCTGATCTCCCGATTGACAATACCCTCTAAGTCGACCCAAGTTCTAACCAGAAGTCCAATGTAAGCTTCTAGTACTTAGAGGGGAGAGGGAAACATTCCACCGAGGACCTGTTAGGTACACAACAGCTTATACGCATTATCTCTTTGGACCCCTCCCCAACCGTCCTGCCACGCTAGCAATTTCATCCCAAACAGACCAATGATCATGATGACAGATGGGGCGAAGCTGGGCCGTGTTGCATGCTGTTACACATCAGGCCGCTGAGAGTCAGAGCAAACTCAATGGCTACTCCAGCAGCAACACCATGGAGAAATGCGACCCAAAAGACGAGAGACTGTCCATTCTCCTCAGGTTCTTCTCTCGTGGCAAAGCGCTTCAGGTACAAGGCTGGGCCTCTTAAGTACATAGTCCTTTCTGGACACCACCCATCCTCTTTGGGGTAGCTTAGTTAGCAGCCAGTTGAGCAGGAAGGGAGAGGAACAAAGGGACAGACTCCTGCGCCATCTTAAACAGCTCAACGGCAGTTACAACACCTTTGGCGAGGAATCCTTCCCAGTCCCCTAACTCTCTAGTGTCTGAAAGTCGGATTAACCAGACCACAAACTGACTCATGGGCTGTGGCCCTTAGGGTTTTTTTTTTTTTTGGTGGCAAGGGTGGAACAAAGAGAGCCTTTGGATTTCCATCGGGTGTTGTACGTCATACTACCCAGTCACCTGGTATTAACACATTGTCTTCTTGTCATGCATTGGGAAACACATTTGCCATGGATTGGCAGTTTGGGTGAGAACGGGGGAGGAGCTTGGGGCTGGTGGCCTGGCAGGGACTCTGCTGCCTAGAGGTAACCACAACGGCTGAGGATCTTCAACTTCAAAGGCTACTACCACCGAGTCATTGCTTTTCTAGGTCTTCCTCTTCCTCCAAGTCACTCCCAGGATCAGAGAAATGCCTTGCCATCTCTCCCTTCCCCTCTTAAGGTTGGTTGTTTAGACGTTTCCCAGAAATGAGTTAAACATCTCATGCTGTGATAAAGCCTTTGTCTTCCAAGTTGGTGGGAGGTGGGAGGGTGGGTAGAGGGGGTGGGACTTCCTGCCTTTGATGGTGTTCCTTTGGAAACCTCCACAAAGACCACCAGACTCTAGGATGGAAGTCGTGTGGAGCCATGGTGAGGGGCGGGGTGGGGGGGTGGGGGATGATATGGGCAGAATGCTTCTCTGATGATGGAAAGGATTGGTTTCTGTCCTCTCCAGCCTGCAGGCTGTTTGGAGGCCATTGCGATGTGGCTACTGTAACTGGAGAACTAGGTTTGTGATCCCACCTGCTTTAGACCTTTGCAAAACCGCCCGTAGCTGGTGGTCACTGCATTGAGCAGTGCTGTTTGTCTGTGCACGTGAGGAATCCTGAGCCTGCAGAGTCATAACCAGACCTTGGGCTGTGGCTTCATCATTTTGAGTCATCCTTTCCTTACCAGTCAGTGTGGATAAAATGATACTGAGCTCATCATGTGGTGGTAGATATTTACATGAGGTAGCATATCCAAATGCTCATCATAGCGACTGGTAACTGAGCTTCCAATAAGCATTAGGGAAAACAAATCTGAGGATGGAGAGGACCATGGTGTAGGAGATTGAGAGATGCTCGTGGCTGTCTACTTAACAGCCACTGTGTCTCTCTAGTCTCCCTTGGAAACAAAACTCCAATTCTCTTCTTGAATCACTCAGGCAGATATTTTGTCAGGTGAGCCACGCCCCAGTCCCCACATGGTGCTCATTCCTGGTTGCCAGCCACTGGTTCCTGTCAGATCATGTGGTGTTGTTGGGGCCAATGAGAAGCCAGGTTGTTTCGGAGCTGTTTCAAAGAGATATGAGTACACAGAAAGGGTTTATCTTCTTCTACATCTTGGTTCAGCATAGGGGCCCCTTCCTCTTTGCATTTAAATCCCCAGAGAAATAGGAAATGGGATCCAGAGGAACCAGAAAGCACAAAGCATTTCGAACTCTCATGATGCCTACAATATGTTGCCTTATGGGTCTGGAAGTCACAGCACGACACCGGCAGCCTTCCAATGCAGATGCTCCCAGAACTGGACTCTCCCCATGGACATGGTACTTTCAAAAAGGAATCTGAAATGGGTGGGGAGACATGGATGGGGTCCATGGGGCCCCTTTTGTTTTCACCCTAACCCGCTCCTCTTTGAAATCTGTGAGGACATTGCCTAACCAACTACTGTATGTCCATCTATTTCAACACCATTTCCACTTATGCCAGGCCACATCTGAGGTTTCAAAGCTATGCATACAGCTATCAGGAGTTTGTCTTATGTACTCTGGAGATCCTGTCAGGAGAGCCCAGTCCCTAGAGAAAGACACCCATGTCAACTACGTAGTAGGAGCCCCATAGTGACTGCCTCTTTGAGAAGCAAGAGTTGAAGCAAGTTGAAGTGAAGTTGAAGAGTTGAAGTGAAGCAAGAGTTGAAGTTTTTCTAAATAGGCTGCCCATTGATCAGTCTTCTAGTTCTCCACCCCTGCCCCAACCAACACAGTCAATGGACTTCCCTAAATACCTAACTCAAGCGCACAGATGAATTCACTGGTGTGGCCCCAGGGTCTCCACAAAGACTTGAGTCATTGAAATGTAATTTTCCTTGTGGAGTTGGGAAGGGACTCCAGCGTGCAGACCTGTAGGATCCTGGACTGTGTCGTTCCCTTTACTCTGGGGGTTCTCAATCTGTGGGTCATGATCCCTTCAAGGGGTTGAACAACTCTTTTGCAGGGGCTGCCCGATTCATCACAGTAGCAAAATGACAGTGCTGAAGTAGCAATGAAAATAATTTTATGGTTAGGGGTCACCACCACATGAGGAACTGTATGAAAGGGTCGCAGCTTTGGGACGGTTGAGAACCACCACCTTATGCCTTCCTTTCCACCTCTTATGTGTGTGTGTGAGAGCGTACGTGCATTCAAAGACAACAGTCCTGAATATGAATGGAGTGTTCTATAGCGATCACCACTTAATATTGCAGCCAGGTTCTCCCAGGCCCTTGGGGAGGGATGTGGGGGGTGGAGAGTTTATTATGATTTTCCTATCGAATTCATAAAACATGGAAATGATTTAATATGTTGAGCATCATGAAATTGTTTCCAAAGTGGCCAATTTTCACAATGTATAAAAATAGGCTGCCCAGCAGGTTTCCAATATCCTTTGACACCTTGGAAAAGTCTCTGAGAACCGTCTCTAAGTGTGGGGTGGCCCGTGACCCCTCTGTGTTTCCCCGCAGAGTCTCTGACACCTCCGGGCCCAGGAGAGAATCCTGAAGCTGCCACCTAGAGCCAGGCACCCCTACAATTTTCCCTCTAGGCAATCACCTCACTGTGATTCAGGTACCGAATTTCACAGAAACTCTTTCAGAGACACAAATATCATGTTCATCTGTGGTTAGCATTTTACTATTGCTACTAGGCCTTGTTGGGGAGAATATAGGAGAGACGGATAAAATGCTTGGGGTCCCTTGGTGGCATGAATGCTTAGCACCTTGACTGCCAACCGGAAAGGTGGGCTGTTCGAATCCCCAGAGTTGCCTGGGAAGAAAGGTCTGGTGACCACTCTGAAAACGCAGTCCTGGAAAACTCCAGGGAGCACAGGGCTACATGTTGCCGAAGCCTTGAGCCAGAATCACCTGCACATTCACTGGCATTGGAGAAAGTGCTTAGCAGATAACCTTAGGCAATGCTTACACTTTTTTTTTAAAGATCATTTTATTGGGGGCTCTTTTAACAATCCACCCAGCCAGTGTATCGAGCGTATTTATATATTTGTTGCCATCATCATCTTCTAAACATTGACTTTCTATTTGAGGCCTTGATATTAGCTCCTTTTGTCCCTCCTCCTCCCCAGTCTCTCACCTTCATGACCTCTTGATAAATTATAAATTATTATTGATTTCATAGCTTATATTGTCTGCTATCTCCCTTCACCCATGTTTCTGTTGTCCACCCCACCTAGGGTAGGGGTGGGAGGGGTTGTATGTCAAAAAAGCAAAACAAATTCACTACCCTTGAGTCATGGCAGTAGGTAGAATTGCTCCTGAAAAATCTTTGCAGGAGCACATGGCCTCGTTTTTCTCCCACAGGGCAGCTGGTAGGTTTGAACCACCGACTTTACATCGAACTATCCAATACTTAATCCACTGAGCCATCAGGGCTTCTTTTATACTCACATACCAAAGTATCTCTTTCCCATGTTTTTAACAGTCTGACTTCTGCTTGCAATAGCCTGGTGAAGTAGGAATGATTTTCATCCCACTTTATAGATAAAGAAACAGAGGCAGAGGGACTGAGTCCACGACTCGGTCAACAGCCCCTCTCTAGAAGATGTAGCAAACCGGAGTCCTTCGTACTCCCTGGATAATCTCCAAGCGAGAGGGAAACTCACCAAAGTGGGACAGCAAGCCTCATTCTCACAGCTCTGTTTGTGGGTTTTTTTTTTTCACTGAATTTTCCACTGTGCTAGATCCATCAGCTGCTGAATGGAAAGGGGAGGTTGGTGGGGTGGGAAGGAAAATTCCATCGGAAGTTAAGTTTGAAGACTTCTCAGAAACGTGGGTCAAAGGTTCTAAGAAACGCCTCAGGGGAAAAAAGCTTATTTAATGTTATGAAACACACGGCGCCTCAAGCTTAGCCGGGCATGGGGCACCTCATGTAATACTTGCCCATCTGCCTTATGGACATTCATCTGTCAGTGAGAGTTTCCATGTGAGGGACTGAATTCGGAGGGACTTCCAGCGTAGGAAAGGACCCTAGTGGGCTACACGTTGGCTGTAATCTGCCAGGCTAACAGTTTGAAACCACCAGCCACTCTGAAGAAGTCATTGGAGGCTTTCCATTCCTGGAAAGAGTTCCCAGTCTCAGAACCCCACAGAGGCAGTTCTACCCAGTCCTCCAGGGTGCAAATGGACTTGATGGCTGTGATGAGTTTGGTTTTTCCAGAATATGATGGGCTAGGAAGAAAGACCTTGCAATCTACTTCCAGAAATGTGGCCAGGGAAAACCCCATGGGTCATGATGGTCCCGTGTGAAAATCGGTCATGAGGAGGGCATAGGAACAGGCTGTGTTTGCCTCATTTTGCAGGGGGAACTCCAGGAATCAGAGTCAACTTGCTGGCAAGGAATGACAACAACCTTGTGGGAGATGATGAGGTGAGAGCAGACACAGAGCCATGGGGGACAGAGACAGCTGCCTAAGGCCTCTTCTGTGGCCACTGCTCACCTCGCCTTTGCTAGCAGAACCCTGTTTCTTGAGCTAAGTCTTAGTGCATGATCACACCGGATGTATGCCTATATCACTCTCCCCATCCCCGTGGCGACTTACCAGTGACTTGAATCTGACCCAGACATTGCAAAGAGTGTGTGTGTGTGTGTGTGTGTGTGTGTGTTTTGGGGGGAAGCTCTGCTAACAATTACCAGCAAAGATGATCTTCCAATACTAAAGAGAAGGGGCCAGAGAAGATCCTTTCCCAACTGTTCCCTTCCCAGGCCCTTCAAGGTTGAACTTGTGGCCATGAGAGCCAGACCAAGAGAGTCCGCGGCATGATGTCCATGATCATTACACTCTGGAGCAACCCAGACTTTCTTCTCTGACCTGCTGATGCTGCCATCAGCCAGCGAGCCTCTTACTTGCACCCGAAAACATCCCTCGTCATAGAACCCATTCTCGTCACTGCCTAGGGACCAACCAAGTCTATTCGAACCTCATCACCCCCAAGAGACACCTTCTACTGTCTCTGTGTTTCTCACCATCATCTTCAAAGGTACTCTTTTATGGTCCCAAGGTTGTCTCTCCCACCCGATCCCCCAATTCAGCATAGAAAAGGCAGACAGGCCCAGTAGTCCGCAACCCTGGGGCATTCACAAAGAGGGAAATCTGGTTCCCATTTGCACCTTGACACCTCCTTAGCCACTTGCAGGCAGTTCATGGAGCCAGGGCAGCTGTTGGATGGAAATCTACCCAGTGCTAACCCCTTACAAGGGGGCCTTCTGGAGATGAGGCCAGATGACATGGGAAGGGCGGTTTGCCAAGCCCAGTGGCTGGAAGCAGGCTTGGGCAGTCATTACATACAAGCGAGATGAACTCGGGGCTGGCGAGACAAAGACCCCTACCATCAAGTCCTTCTATCTTTAAGAAAACCCGTCTCTCAAAGCCACAAAGAGATGGATGACTGAGGTCTGGAGAGACGCTTGACTAGGCTCCATGACCTCACCCATCCGGTAAGAGGGGCCCACTGACACTTCTCTTACCTGACCTGAGGTCCTGGTACAGGGACTGCTCTTTCCTGACAACATGCCCAAAGCACACGAGGTGATGTCTCGCCAATGGCTTCCAAAAAGCTTTCCAGCTATCCTCCTTCCAAGACAGATTTGCTTGCTTTTTTGGCAGCCCACACTTTTCCAGAGTCTTCTCCTTCGCCAGCACCATCGTTCAAATGCATGGGTTCCTCTCCAATCTTCCCGGCTGGGTGTCTGCCTGTCACGGGTAGAGGAGGCGATCGAAGAGACCCTGGTTTGGGTCAGGTGCACCTCGACCCTCACGGAGACATCCTTGTGTCCAACACTTTCAAGAGCTCTCCTGCAGCAGCTGGACCTGTGTGCTCGGATGCTGGAGGCTCTGCCACTGATATTTCCAGTCCTAGCTAGATCACAGACTAAAAAAAAAACCCCCCAAAACCACAGACCAACAAAAACAGTAGTCGTAGCAGAACAACTTCTGAGGATTGAGCACCGAGACCCTGAGGAACAGCACCAGAGGCTGATCGATGGCACGAAAAGGGAAGCCACCACGTGGCCAGCAGGACTTCCGGAGGGCTTCGCTTACTGCAGAGCGCCGGAAGATGGAGCAAATCCGTCATCCAAAAGAGACGCGCAGAACGCTCCTTAGAAAATGGGATGGCAAGACTCCAACTGGCTTATTTTGGGCATGTCGCCAGCCAAGACCAGCTCTGACCGAAGGATATCACGGCTGGTCCCCTGGAGTGGCTGCAAGAAGGTGAGACATACTCAGGGAGAAGGACTGGGCCAGTGGCCGAGGCCATGAGCCCAAGCACGCCCACCATTAGTTCTATGTCACGCACAAGGTCGCCAGGCATGGTAACCAGCTCCATGACTATGAAGGGCAACAGCTTAGAAGGCAGCAGGCATGATGCAAAGGGATGCTGATTGCTGTGCCGGTTCTCACTTGATATGAGGAGAGGTCAGGGTTTGCTCACGGTCCCCGGACTCATCAGTGGCAGAGCTGGACCTTGATCCAGGTGTGCCCAATGTTAGATCCAGAACAGGCCCTCTCCACCAGACACAGGCTCTTTGTCTAAGGCAGGCGTCCTCAAACTATGGCCCACGGGCCACATGCAGCCCACCAAGGACTTTTATCCGACCACCGGGTGTTTTTGCCACCACTGCTGTCCGGTTTACCAGCCTGCAGTGAAGTTTTTCATAGATTTTTTTTTCTTTAACTATAGTCCAGCCCTCCAAGTTTGAGGACCCCTCTTCTAAGGCACGTTTCCCCTCGGACTGACATCTTCCTGGTTTACCTTCCCTGCCGCCTGCACCCCCTGCTCCCTCTGGTCCTGGCACTTCTTTGCCCAGGAGGGCATGTGTCCTGGAAGCAGCTGCCCTCTCTCTTTCCCCGGTGCTCCACGCTGGCGGCCCTCTGGGGCATTGGAAATAGGAGCTGAGGAAGCGGAGGGTCCCTGTGGAGGCAGAGAAGGGGATGTTATTAACTACAGGCTTTTCCAGGGGAGCCGGTGCTAACTATTATGAGCCAGTAGGTCAAGTGGTCCGAGGTTTGCACATCTGGCCAGCAGCTCAGGCCACGGCTGTCAATTTGTGACGGGTGCCCCTCCCACCCCCACCCCCTCCTGCCCCATGGTAAAGGGGGAGGGTGGCTACGTCAAGTTTTCAAGACCAGTTGATGGAAGAGCATGCACAGCTGTGATGATTGGAGGCCCAGGCTTTGTGGCTGTCCTGACAATCCGGCAGGCCATCTATGGAGCTCACTCCCAATGCCCTTGGAGGTCTGTCCACCTTGCCAGGTCAGGGTGGAAGGGTCCGAGTCCAGGGGTCATCTCCGTGTGGCTGTTCCTCCCCAATCAAGCCAGTGTCTGCATCCAAACCCAGGTTTCGGCGGTTGATCAGGACCCTGCCTCCTTCATCACATGCCCTTGGAAACAGCTTCAAGCCTCAGCATCCCTATTTAGCCAGTTACGAAAGTGGAGTCCCCAGAGCTGTGAGGTCTGAATGGAGCCATTGGCAACTTATAAGTTCCCCAAAGAGGGTGGTCATCTCTGTCACCGTACCTTTTAGAGAAAAATGGAAGCTTTGTGGGCCTCCTTCCAGCCCAAGCTGCCCAGCCCAGTCCTGGAAGAGTCTGCGGCTGCAGATTTTTAACTACTGGACTTTTCACACCATAAGATGCAGTATTCCCTCCTCCCAAAGTGGGGGAAAAAATGAGGGTGTGTCTATTTGGTTCAGAATATTTTTTTCTTATTTTTCTGCTCTAAAAACTGGGTGCGGCTCATGGTCTGAAAAATATGGTAAATGGACATATTTCATTTTATAAAGGAGCCCTGGTGGCATAGGCTGCTAGCCAAGGGCAGGTTTTCTACTCCCGTGAAGACTTACAGTTTTGGCAAGTCACCGGACAGTTCTACCCTGTCCTATAGGGTGGCTCTGAGCTGGCATGGACTCCACGGTAGGGACTTTGGTTTGAGGCCTATCTATTAAAACCACCGCTAATGTACAAACAAGGCTACATCCGTAGTGCCCAGGCCAATTCAGAACACTGGAGGATTGCCCTGGAAGCTTTCGGAGCCTGCCAGCCTCAGACTATCACGTGTTCTGCCGCAGAGCAGCCAGTGGGCTCGAACTTGGTTGTCTTTCGGTTAGCAGCCAAGGCCCAGAGCCCTTAGAGGTGTTTGCTGAAAGTCTGTCAACATGCTTGAGATAAGGTTAAGGATAAGACTCACCTTCCTGATTTCTCGGGTGGCCAGATCTCCTCCAAATCCCTACCTGCCGCGGTGTCCAATGATACTGGAAGCTACGCCACAGGTATTTCCGATAGGGCAGGGGTGCTCAATACACTGATCGCGATCTACTAATCGACTGCAAATGTAGTGTGGGTAGATCGCCTGGCATTAAAAAAAATAGACGTGTCTATCATCAATCCCATTGTTTAAGTGATATACAGCGCAGCCAATCAGATGCACACTTAGGTGTCAAACGCATGCGCAAACAACTGCGCCAAGTGCAGCAAAACTGAGAACCTAAGTTCTCGCCAAGTTTCAGACCTTGTTTTTTTCTCTCTTAAACATAAGAAATGGTATTCAAATGAGTGGGGAAGCTGAACCAAGTAAGAAGTTAAAAACATATAATTTCCCTGCAGAATGGGAGATTTGGACACTACAAGCCAACATTCAGCTGAAGTCCAGAGCGCAGGAACAGGTCTGGAACTTACTCGCAGAAGGAAAGTACCCAGCTATGAGAAAATGTGCTACCTCCTTGACTGCATTATTCGGCTCTATTTATTTATGTGAGTCAGCATTTCCCCATATGAAGATGATTCAGTCCAAGTACCGTTCCATTCCACCATGACTGATGTTCATTTGGAAGTGTGCTTGAGGCTGGCTGTCAGCAGCTACTGTCTCGACTATGCATCCCTGGCTCATTCCATTCAGTGCAAGTCATCAGAGTCAACTCAGGTCATGACAAAAAAAATGCACATCGTTCGTTGTGTTGTGTTGTGCAATATGGACTCATGCAGTTATGCAAGGTTCGTAAACATACATTGTGCATAGAAAGAATTCTCAATGCATTGATGAATAAATGTAATAGATAAAATAAATATATTTTGAATTTTTGTAGTGGGTAGATCATTTTGACTTGATCATTTTTTATAAGTAGCTCACACGCTGAAAAAGCGTGAGCGCCCCTGCTTCGTACACAAGAAAATACACCAGTGGACACACATGCACAGGGGTACAAGGTCACCGATCTCGCACTGACTCCCACCTTCTAGGGCAGCAGTTCTTAACCTTCCTCATGCAGCTCATGTTGTGGGGACACCCCCCCCCCCCACCATAAACTTATTTTCGATGCTACTCCATCACTGTCATTTTGCTACTATTATGAATCGGATCAACCCTGTGAACGGGTCGTTCGACCCCACAGGGGTCGTGACCCAAAGGTCGAGAACCACGGATCTAAAGGAAAGAAAAAGCCAGTAAGCCAGCCACTGGTCCAGCCAGCCGGTGCCGACTTCCCCTGCTGGGACTTAGTTTAATTCAACCTTTCAGCTTGTCCGCCGTGTCCGCCAATTTCCTCCTCTCCCCGAAACAAATAGAGGTGTCTCCTGAACTCATGTAGACTCCTACTTCCCTCGCCTTCCCGTGTAACGTGTTCCATATGTGTGCGAGGCTGGTGGGAAGCCTGCCCCCTCGCTTGCTTCCCCGCGATATCCGATGTCTGGGTAATGTTCCCGAGCGTTGCTGCCTGGGCGTAAGAGAAGTCCCTCTTTTCCTCCGTGCCCTTTCATAAATGGGGCCAGTTCTTGGGAATCTCATTTCCTCCACGCTCAGTCCAATTCTTTTCTCATTAGCACGAGCATGCGGCCAACAGCTCCTTTCCGGGGCTCGGGAGTCACGCATACCCTCCCTGCGGAGGGAAAAAGACCCACGCTCACACTGCAAGGCAATCGGCAAATGGACAGGTACCAGGGGCCGGGATTTCCGTTCGGCGAATGATCATCTAGGGCTGATGGTTACTCATTACGAGATTGCCACAGATGTTGGGTCATACAAGGGATCTCGGGCCTTGTACCAGATGGCAGAGCTTGTTTTGGGGAGAAACATCTCTGGGAGACATCGCTCTACAGACCATCCTGCGGGAGACGTGGTGTGAAGGGAATTTGAACTCATGCCCAAATCCCAGGCACTGATGTGCACAGCTTTGGCCCTAGTTGACTGGTCCGTTCTGTTTGTGGCTGGTAGCTCCAGGCTGGGTGCTTCTGGTCTGGAGGACTATCATTCTGTGACTGTTTGCTCTACGATTTTGACTCATAGCGACCCTGTGGGACACAGCATAATTGCCCCAAATGGGTTTCCGTGGCTGTAATCCTTTTTAAAACTCATTGTATTTGGCGGCTCCTACAGCTCTGATCATCATCATCCATGCATCGATGCATCGATGCATCCATCTATCCATCCATCCATCCATCCATCCATGCATCCATCCATTATAGCAAGCACATTTTACATAGGTTGCTGTGTTAGTCCTAGGGTAGACTAGAGAAAAAAATTCATAAACGTGCCCATGTGTATAAGAAAGAGGTTTATATATAAGAACAACTGAGAATTAAGAAAACATCCCAGTCCAGTCTAGTCCACAGTCATAAATCCAATATTAGCCCATATGTCTGATACCAATCCATAAGTCTCTTCAGACTCATAAAGTATGTGCAATGATGCCAGGACAATCACAGGCCAGTGGGTGCAGAGTCTTGTGCATCCAGTGATGTTGTAAGCACCTCAGCACTGACAAGGAATCTCTGTATGACTTTTCCGGCTTCAGAGGTTTGGTTACATCAGGGTAAGCCCATGTGGCTTCTCCTCCGGGGTGTCTCACAGGAAGTCAGCCTTATGTCTTGTCAGTAGAGTGTCTCCAAGGGACTGAGTCCTAAATCTCTCACCTCCAAGGAGGAAATACAGCCACATTTCCCAGAATTCTCAGGAGAAAGCCACGCCCACATAGAAATCTCATTGACTATCTCCAGATTGACAGGCTAGACTCCACCCCTACACTCCCAACCCTGAAATTGACACCAGACCAGTGACGGCCACAGTTGCCATCAGAATTTTCAAAACATTTGCTTTGTACCTGAGCCCTGGGTCCCAGCTTAGCCCACTCCCTTCCTTAAGAACTCTTGATAAGTTATTATTTTAAAATAATTTATAAGCTATTGTTTTTTTCATATCTCTCACTGAATGATATCTCCCGTCACCCACTTTTCTGTTGTTCATCCCTTGAGAAGGGGCTATATCTTGGTCATTGTGATCAATTCCCTCTCTTTCCACCCCCAAACACACCTTTCCCTTCCCCTCCTGGTATTGTTGCTCTTTTTATTGACTCCGACGGCTTATCTGTCCTGGATTTCCTGTGTTGTGAGCTCCTTTCTGCACCGGTGTACATACTCTGGTCTATCCAGACTTGTAAGGTAGAATTTGGGGGTCACAGTGCGGGGGGAGGGCATCTTGACTAAAGTATAAAGTCTCCTTTTACTTTTGTGGAGAGGCTGGTAGTTTCAAACTGCTGACCTTGCGGGGAGCAGCCTAGTATGTAGCCCACTGCGCCACCAGGGTTCCCTTCTGCCATTGGTCATAAGCACAGGGTCCCCACGGTCAGCCGCAGACCGTACTGTCTATGGTGGGCCACAGGGTTTCTGCTGACTGAATTTCCAAAGCAGATTGCCAGGCCTTGCTTCTAGCTCCTATAAGCCTGGAACCAACCCTTCGGGCTCAGAGTGACACACAAGCTTCCGCAGAGAGACAGACGGGTGGCGGCTGAGCATGAGGTTCCTTGGCTGGGAAGGAAAGGCAGCTTTTCAGCAAGGAAGGTGAGGATTCTACCACTCAATCACCGCTGTCTCCCTTCCTTGGAGAGAGGGTTGCTGGGAGCTTCTGTCCGGCTGGTTCCAGCTCAGAGCACCGCGATGCACAGCAGAATGAAATGCTCCCTGGCCCTGCACCTTCCTCCCAACTGTTTGTATATTTCAGCCCATTGTGGTGGCCACTGGGTCAGTCCTTTTCAGGGAGATCCTTCCTCTTGCTCACTGCCCCCTCTTGACCCTGCAGAATGTCCCTCTTCAGGGACTGGTCTCTCCTGACAAGGTGTCCAAAAGCACATGAGACCAAAGCGCCCCATGCTTGCCTCTGAGGAGCGTTCTGGCCACACATCCTCCCGGATAGATCTGTTTGGACTTGTGCCAGTTGTGTACTCCGGTGCCAATTTGACTAAGAGTGTAGTGAAGGAGTCAAGCCTGTCAGTCTGAAGATCACCAATGAGATCTCTGTGTGGTCATGGCTTTCTCTGAGAATTCTGGGAAATCTTGTGATATTTCGCAGTGAATGTGAGAGATTATAGACTTAATTCCTTGGAGAGGCTCTACTGACAAGATAAGATGGTAGCATGCTGATAGATCCTGAGTCCTGGGAAACGGAGGAGCTGGAGAAGAAGCCACATATGCATATGCTTCATCCCAGGTCCCAGAGGGGTCATGGGGTCTTTGAATAGCTTGATAATCAGAGACTTTCTCCTGACTCTCTCAGCAGGCATGCACACATCCTTTGGGGAATTTTAGGGGATGGTGAAGCTCATAAAATGGGAACATATTAATGAAGGGTGATGGTGGAATGGTGAGGGCTCAGCTGACAAAGCCAGCAGTAACTCAATGGCTTGAGCCATTGGCAACCTCAGGTGTCTATGAGGACAGGCAGCTACAGCAGGGTCCTCCTTCCTCCTTCCTCTGTGAATCCAGACACCCAGGGCCCAGACTCTGGGCCTTATTGAAGATATGGAAACTCACCTCTCCTTTTGAACCAGTCTTGACTCCTCCCAGCTCCAGGGGGTGATAAATCCAGACGGTCTAACAACCTCTCCTGGATCTGTACATACCATACCTGGGTGGACCCAATCCGAAGACCCTTGTCCAGGGGGAGAAGGAAGCCAATGGGTGTCACGGACCAAAATCATTTCTTGAGTTTGAACTCTTCTGATTAGCAGGACAGTGTCATTCTTTGTGTGACACCAAACCCAAAGCCATGGCCATTGAGTTGATTTTGACCCAAAGAGACCAATTTTTCTACCCTCTAGGATGGCATAGAACTGAAAGTTTCTGATGCTGTCAATCTTCACCAGAGCAAACAGCCTCCTCTTTCTACCTTCATGAGGCTGGTGGATTCAGACAACTGACATTGATGTAACCCACGATGTCAGCAGAGCTCCCAATCATCATTAAACACACACACACACACACACACACACACACATGCCTCACATCTGCATCACTTCATTTCTCCTTCTCTGATCTGGTCCTCCAGAGTGAAGGTCCACTTCCCAGGTTTTCCTCTTCCTGCATGGTTCTGTAGAAAGCCTGGCATGGGACACATTCGGTCCCAAGAACAAGCCTTCTGCCTCCACCAGTTTGGCTGAAGTTTGTCAGTTGGTTTCCATGGTGCAGGAGGTGGAAGGAGCAGGACCACTCTGTGTTGTCATGCTCCTATTAGTCCCCAGTCCCCACCCAGGCAATACACACTGACTTGGTGTGACAAGTGGCTGAGCAGCTTTGATTGATTCAATATTTCACCCCAGATTTGCAGAACATCGTTCCAGGCAAGACATTGTGTTGACTGGTACACTGGGCTCATTAGCCAAGCAGGTCACGCGGCTGGTACACTGATGACACTGGCGAGCTGGTGGGCAGGCTGCAAGCTGCTGGCTTTGGACGCAGGGGAAGGATTGGGCTATGGAATGTCACGTTCTACAGGCACTGAGTCTTGGAAGGTAGACCTGACAATCAACTTCCAAAAACCCAGCCATCCTATGGAGCAGAGTTCTACTCTGACAGGTTAGGAGTCGCTATGAGTCTGAATTGATTCCATGGCAGTTGGTAAGTCCTGTCACCTAGGAGATGCCACTAAGTGCCATGTGTGGAAGTCACCAAGCATTTTATGAACCTTACCATCCTTCTCTTCTAATCCTACTATTGAGAGCAGTAACTGGGACAAGTTAATTTTGAAAGCTTAAAAAACGCAATTTCAGTGAACTTACATCAAAACGATAGAATTGAGAATTCTGTAGTGGCTAATCTTTATGGATTTCTGGAGATGTCCTTGGGCAAAGGGGTTTCAGGAATGTCTGGACCCAGGGTTCAGTTGTGATTCCTCTCTGCCTTGCCTTCTGCAGTGTTGACTTCCCTCTCACACAGGGATTCAAGATGGCTGCAAGGATGGTAGCTTGAAGTGAAGAGAAGCCAAGCAAGAGCCTTGTTCCCAGAAGCCTTTGCAGAAGTCTCATTATAACATATTATATGCTTAGAGCAGTGGTTCTCAACCTTCCTTATGCTGTGACCCTTTCCTACAGTTCCTCATGTTATGATGACCCCCCCAACCATAAAATTATTTTTGTAGCTACTTCATCACTGTAATTTTGCTACTGTTATGAATTGGGTCACCCCAGTGAAAGGGTCATTCCATCCCCAAAGGGGTCTCCACCCACAGGTTGAGAACTGTTTCCTTAAAGGATCATGTGCCCAATTTCCAGCCAATCACTGTGGCCAGGGAATGCATTGTACTGATTGGCTGAGGCAAATCGGGGCCTGTTCTTGTAGCTGGGGTGGAGGAAGGATCCAAAGGACAAGGATTGCTCATCCAAAGGGTAAGTATTGCTTTTCCAAAGGGAGAACATCTATTAGGTGTTTTTCCAAAGGGGAGGGGGAACAATTATTAGAAAACAAAACCAATAGTAAAAACCAACCAACCCCCCTGCCATGCAATCAATTCTGACTCATAGACACCCTACAGGACAGAAGAGAACCCCCCCCCCCCGCTCTGTGTTTAGGAGACTCTAGATATTTATGGGAACAGAAAGCCTCATTGATCTCTGGAGCATTGCTGATAAATTGGAACCGCCTTCCTTTCTGCTATCATCTGAGTCCTTAGCTACTGTGTCTCACGGGCTCCTAGGGATCTGGTAAGAAACAGAACAGCCTCTGAGTTGATTTTAACCCTTGGGGATCCCACAAAACAGGATAGAACGATCTCTGTGGGTTTCTAAGACAGTCGCTTTTTTTTCTGGGAGTTGAAGGTCTTATCGTTCTCCTGTGGAGTGGCTAGTGGTTTTGAACTGATGACCTTGAAGTTAGCAGGCAAACTTGTAACCCACTGCTCCCCCACCCCCTTCTACTCTTCCTCCTTTCCTCTTCCTCCTCCTCCTATCACGACTACCGGCTAAGAGTTCTTGGGCTTAGCACTGTTAACAGTATGCTTGCATTTAAGTCACAAAACATCATGATGAAGTCAGTGCTTTCTATCCTGAAGCCGGTTAAAGAAATGGAGGGAGGCTCAGAGAGTGTAAACAACTTGTCCAAGGTCACACCGCGAGTCAAATGGCCGAACCGGAAGGTGCGACTCCAGACTTTAAGGTGCATCGACCGCCTTTCATCACATCTAACCGAGCCTGTGCGTTTATTGAGAGTGATGCTCAGGATCAGGCTATGTGTCAGGGAGAGAGAGATCCTTTGTAGAAAAATAGGGCTCCATCCGATCCCTGCTGCTTGTGTCATGATAAAGATGGAGGGGCAGCATTGAGGAGTGTCGAGAGGCCCTCCCTGGGACAACACTGCCTGGAATCACATTCATAGACACGTCACAGCATTCCCCTAGGTTCTCGTTAGCTAGTGCATGCATCTCCGCATGATTCCCCACATCCATAGCTATGGGCCCCTACCATCCTTCTAGACCTGAAAAGTCTGCACTCCTTGGTCACCCCATTGAAACTAGAATGGAGACCCGCTCCTCATAGGCCTCTTTCTTTCTAATTCAGAATTGAGAGAGTACGTAAAAGATTGCACAGATGCCCACACACTCACCCACGGGCACACCTGTTGAGTCATTCTTATTTAGTGCTTGAACTCATGGTAATTTTTACTAGGTGCCATCAACTGGGTTCCAACTTAAGTGATCCCTGTATATGACAGAATGAAACACTGCCTGGTCCTGTGACACACCCACAGGGTTTCTTATGCCTGAGTCCAGTGTTGCAGGCCGCTGTGTTAGTCCATACGGTGGAGAATCCTCCTTCTTTTTGCTGCCCCTCCACTTTACCCAGCATGGTCCCCTTCTCCAGGGACCAGTCTCTCTTGACATGTCCAAAGTATGTGAGATCAAGTCTCACCATCCTTGCCTCTAGATGCACTCTGACTGTACTTCTTCTAAGACAGATTTGTTGGTTCTTCTAGTAGTCCAAGGTAGTTTCAATATTCTTCACAAACAATATAATTCAGATGCAGGGATTCTGTGGACTGCCTTACAGAGTGCCCGATTTTCACATGCAGATGAGATGGTTGAAAACAACATGGCTTGGGCTAAGCTCACCTTCATCCTCAAATTGACATCCTTGCTCTCCAGCACTTTAAAAAGGCTTCGTGCAGTGGATTTACCTAAAGGAATGCATTGTTTCATCTCTGGACTGCTCCTTCCAGGAGCCCTGATTGTGGATCTGAGCAACACAAAATCCTTGACAACTTCAGTAACTTTCCCATTTATCGTGATGTTACCTACTGGTCAGTGGCAAGGATTTTGGTTTTCTTTACATTGAGTTATAATCCATACTGAAGACTGCAATCTTTGATGTTCATTGGGAAGTCCTCATTTTCAAACAGTCAAGGTTGCATCATCCACATAGTGCAAGTCCTTAATAAGAACTCCTTCAGTCCTGATGCTGTCATGTAACCAGATGGAGAGGATACACCCCTGACACACACCTTTCCGGATCTTAAAAGATTCAGCATTCTCTCATTCTGTTCATACAACTGCCTCTTCACCCTTGTGTAGGTTCTGAGTGAGCACGGTGGAGTGTTCTGGAAGGCCCATATTTCTCAAGGGTATTCATAGTTTATGATAATCCATGCAGTAGACTGCCTTTGCATAGTCCATGAGACACAACTAAATATCTTTTTGGTATTGTCTGCTTTCAGCCAAAGCCCATCTGGTGTCAGCAATGATATCTCTGTTTCATGTCTTCTTCAGAATATGGTCTAAGCCCTGTCAATACACGACTGCAGCTGTTGTTGCATGATCTTCAGCAAAATTTTACTTGTATGTGTTATCGATGATTTTGTTCTACAATGTGCGCCTTCTGTTGAGTCACCTTTCTTTGGAAAGGGTACAAATAGGGATCTCTTCCAGTCAGTTGGCCTTTTGTGTTGTCAAAAATAGTTATTCCAATGAGCAAGTTGTTGGTCTTGCAAAATCCTAGCATATGATCTCAAGCTTCATTTCTATCCCCACATTGGCTTGCTCTTTGTCTCCAACTTTTGCATTTCACTTGCCAATAATGACCAGGGCCTCTTGATTGCACATTTGATCGATTTCTGATGGAAGACTTTAGTAGAATGTTTTCATTTCTGTATCACTAGCTTGGTGACTGGTGCATACATCTGAAGAGTGATTGGATTTTCTTATATGCAGGGAGACATTATCCCACCCCAGATAACTTGGTACTTCAAGATAGCTCTTGAGATGTCCTTTTTGACACTAAGTTCAAGGCCATTCCTCTTGACAGTGTCATTTCCAGCATAATAAACCACATCATATTTTTTTTAAATTTAAAATGACCAGTACCAGTTTATTTTAGCTCACTAACAGCTAGAATATTCATCGCTAGGCATTCCATTTCACTTGTAAAGGCTTCCAATTTTCCTAGATTCATCATTCGGACAAGTTGCAATCATTAACGGTTGTCCCCAGCTGTTTCTTCTCCTTTTGCATCGTGCCCTATCCATGAATAAAGGTCCTGCAGGCTTTCCCCCACAGCTTTCCTCTGTCTGCATCCTTAGTGTTTACTCTACTTTAGACAGCAGCTCTTCCTCACTCATATGTAGAGAGCCTTCCTACCAGAGGGGTTCACCTTCTGGCCCTGTCTCTGACAGTGTCTACTCATGAGAATCTTAGTAACTCAAGATGTTTTGATCCTGTCTACAGGGTTTTCAGCAGTGAATTCGGCAGACACCTATTCTTTCTTTATTGAGTGGCTGTAGTTGCCTGGCGAAATTGTGTCATTTCTGACTCCTCGACAAGCAGCATGAAGCGCCCCCTGGTTCTGCATCATCCTCCCAACTGTTGTTGTGTCTGAGCCCCTCGTGGAAGCTGTGGTCTTGCCTCTCCGCCTCATCGAGTATGATGTCCTTCTCTGAGGACCAGCCTCTCTTGACAACACGTCCAAAGTACCTGTGAGACCAAGTCTCGCCATCCTGGCCTCGAAAGAGCATTCTGGCTGTACTTCTTCCAAGACAGATCTGTTTGTTCTTTTGTTCTTTTCAAAGCACTCTCAGCATTCGTTGCCAACACCATAGCTCCAATGCATCGATTTTTCTTCTGCCTGCCTTATTCAGTGTCCAATTTTCATAGGCATGAGGCAATAGGAAATATGATAGCTTGGGGCAGGTGTACCTGAGTCCTTAAAGCACTCTCCTCACTTTTCAGCCCTTTAAAGAGGTTTCCGGCAGCAGCTTGGTGCACGGTATCCTTTCCACGCGTGGCTGCTGTCCATGAGCTTTGATTGTGGACCCAGGCAAGATGGAACTCTGGACACTTGAATCTTTTCTCCATCTATCCTGAGGCTACTCAGGGGTCCCATTGTGAGACTTTTCCTTTTCTTCATGTCAAGGACTGAAGGCTACAGTCCTTGCTCTTTATCAGCAAATGATGAAGCCCTGCTCACTTTCCATGAGCAAGGTGGTGTCATCTGCATACCAGCGTATTCATCGACCTTCTTCCACTCCTTCTGGTTTCTAGAATATTCTAGCTTCTAGAATAGTACATTCAAGTTTCTCTGATTATTGGCTCAATGTACAGATTGAATAAGCACGTTGAGAGGACGCAACCCCGACACACACCTTTCCTGATTTGAAACTACGCAGGGTCCATCGAGCTAAGGCCACGTAATTCTGAGCCATGGAGGTACCTCTCCCCCCTTACTCCCCACCCCACCCCTCAGCACAGAGTTTGTTTCCATTTAGAGGGAGAGGAGAGACATCATCAAGAGGAAGAGGCGAGGAAAGGTCCTACCTCGGTTCCTGGAGGGCTTGATTCTATTTTTGTCTTCCTACATATCCAACCACATGTCTCATTCAAAGCTCCTTATAGCTTTCCCAATGCCTTCCTGAGGAGGAAGGCCCTCAAGGAGATATGTTGACCCTGCGGCTGTGACCATGTGCTCACAGATGTGGGACAAGGGTGGCGAGGTTGTAGCAGAACCAAGCCGTGCTGTGTTCTTCTGGGCACGGGTCACTGCTCATCAAATACCGACTTAACAGCATCTCATAAGCCTCTGGTGATCAGGACCCTGCATAGGGTCGACTCCATGGCAGGGAGCTGATTGGCTCCTCGCTCCTTAGAGCCTAACAAATCTAGCTCATCCACCTGACGTGGCCTCAGCCATCCACCTTGCTGTCTACAACTGGGTCAGGCCAGTGGAGTGAAGGAAGTCTCCATGGGAGATCCCTTCAGAGAACCCTTCCCCGCACCCTCAGACTCCCTAGTGATCTTGGACAGCAGCCCCCAGGAGCCCTGCCCACCAGGCCAGGGGAGCCCTACGTGGAGTTCTCAGCCCCATCCCTCCAAGGTCAGAGGGATCTGGTCTCATGGTTTCCTCCTGTCAGCAGCCTGGGAGATCAATCACGTTCTCAGGCAAATGGCATGAACCACACCTATCCTCTCCCCTGTCCTCCATCCCCCCACCCCATTCTCTGGGGCTTCGTTTTGCTGCCTTCTCCAGCTCCAGAAGTCAATGTCCAGTATCAGAAATGGTCCCTCTCTCTGCCTGTCCGGGAGCGGGGGGGAGGTGAAGTGGGGGGGTGGGGTGGGCAAGATCGAAACCCCTGGTGTTGCTGCTGGAGCCTCACTGTCTCCGTGAGGGTGGATGGTTAAAAATTCATGCATCTTTTCAAAGGAGGAAAAATGCTTAAACTGCGTTCCTCTGAGCAAACGTTCCCTTTTTTGATTCAAAATCAAACTTTTGTCTAGACAGGCCAGGGCTTTCTGCTGACAGATCTTGCCAGCTGAGAGACCTTGAGGTTTTCCAAATGCAATGCCTCCACCCCTTCCCGTCGGCGGCCAGGCCCTGCACTGCACCCTGTTCTTTGCAAAGCTGTCTTGGGCAGTTGGGAGTCCAGGCGCATGGGGGGCAGAGGCCCCTGCTAGACACCCAGCTACCTACCCAACATGCTTTCTGGCCACACTGGCAGCTGGACAGGTTCTTGAGCACAGGAGCTGGGTTTGGGGGCTGGAAACAGCTGGCATAAAATTACTCCCCCCCCTTGCCCCCCCAGCACCCAGCTGCTGCCTCAATGTCTCCTTCTTCCCTTTGTCTCTGTCTTGTTTGTCCACTGTGGAACATCAGCAACTGGAGACTTTCCTTTAATTACCTTATTCTTGGTTGAATGTATAGAGACTCAAAGAAACGAATGCATATATAAACCACACCCGGGAGCTTTCAATCCACCTTGCTGCGATGTTGCATTCTGGCTGTACTTCTTCCAAGATGGATCTATTTGTGTCTGGGGGCAGTCTGCGGTGCTTTCAATATTCCTCGCCAACACTATAGGTCACATACATCCATTTTTTGTCCTTATCCAATGTTCAACTTTCGCATGTCTCTTAGGTGATTACAAATATCCTGGCTTGGGTCAGGCATACCTCAGTCTTCAAAGGAACAGCCAAAGTAGCCTATGTGGCAGATGTAGCCGTCCATCTAGTTAGAAGCTGTCTAGCTGGCTTAAACCCCTAGTGAGGGAGATGATGCCCTGGCCACCACTGTCCTCAGCACCATGACTCTGTGTGAGCCTATCACTAGAGCCACAGTGTGGATCCACCAAGCTGACTTTGACGCATAATGACTTTATAAGGCAGGGTAGAACTACCTCCCCACTCCCCGAGAGTTTCTGAGACTGTAACTCTCATACAGCCTCAGGAGTAGAAAGCATCATTTTTCTCTGAAGAGCAGCTGGCGGCTTTGAACTGCTGGCCTTTTGGTTAGCAGCCAAACACAGAGCCTCGGTGACACGAGGGCTCTGCCTCTTCCAGCGCAGATTTGTACTGTTGGTCGTCTTTGCCAGAACCATAATTGAAGTGCATCGCTTTTTCTCTGTTCTTTATTAGTCATGGTCCAGTTTTCATCTAATGTGTAAAGGGTGAAAATACCCTGGGCTTGGGTCATGCACACCTTAGTCTTCAAAGTGACATCATTGCTTCTAATCCTTTCAAGAGCGCGTCTGTAGCAGAATTGCTCAATGCACTTCATCATATGATCCGATGGCTCCTGCTTCCATAACATTGATTGTGGAGATACTGTGCAATGAATGAGAACAAAGGTGAGTTACCAGAGCCCTGGGCAGAAGAGTGTTGATGTGTTGAGGGCTTCACCACAAGGCCAGCAGTTCAAAACCACCAGCTGCTCTGCTGCGGTTGAAAGAGGGGCATCAGCTTGATGTCAGTGAGTTCGGCTTTGTAGTTTTAAGATGAGTTCTAGGAGGCCTGGTGGCTCTGTTGGGTAAACATTTGACTGCCAACCTCGAGGTCGGAGGTTCAAATCCACCAACAGAACTAAAGAAGAAAGACGAGGCTGTCTGTTCCTGCACAGATTAGTCTTGGAAAGCTGACATAGGGAGGATTGTTATGAGTCAGAATGGATTCGATGACCTGGGTTTGTTTTTTTTTTTACTTTAAATTTAGCTTCCTGGTGACGCAGTGGATGAGTGCTTGACTACTAACTACACGGCCAGTGGTTCAAACCCACCAGCCGCTCCCTAGAAGGAAGTGTGTCAATCTGCTGCCATAAAGGCTGTACCGCAGAGACCCTGTGAAGGATTTCTCCTCTGTTCCATCTGTCTGTCTGGCTACGAGTCAGAATTGCCTCGGCAGCAGTGTGTGTGTGTGTGTGTGTGTGTGTGTGTGTGTGTGTGTGTTTGCTTGTTTGTTTTAAGGCAGTGGTTCTCAACCTGTGAGTCATGCCACCCCCTTTGGGGGTCGAACGATCCTTTCACAGGGGTTGCCTAAGGTCATCAGGAAACACATATCTCCAATGGCCTTAGGAACTGAGATACAGCTCCTGTATCCATTTCCAGAGGGGGGGCCACCCACATGCAGATATGCTGATATGAGGAGAAAGAAGCTATCTCAACCTTGGCTCTGGTGGTGGCTTTTTACACAGACTGTCACAAAGTGCAGTGATGTCCTTTACTGTGGTTATATTAAGACTCTTACCCATGCTACACCATGCTTCAAGACAGCAAACGTGTGTGCCTTTTCGAGACTGCAACACTGAGACTTGTCTTGTTCTTTAGAAAGACCCATGTGGATCACACAGCGTGCTTCACTGAGAATTCTTTCAGCGGGTGATGCAAAGAACCGAGGTATCGCCCACTGCAGAAACCTAACAGTGACACACTCTAGTCTCTCACTGAGCAAAACTACAAGAGAATCGGGCATGAGCAGCAAAGGAGACAGGGCCTGTGTCCTCAAGAAGCTGACCCTTGGAGAGGGTGGCTGGCTGACAGGTCATCGAGAGGCACCCAGGAGAAGGTGGTATCAATGTAGCTGAAGGAAGAGAGACCGAAAGTCCAGGGGGGGAAGGTGGGTTACAGATGGCAAGTTTGAATTGTTGTTTGGGAAATGCTAGCTCAGTCCTAGAAAATTCAGAATTGGGGAGCGACTTGAAGAGAGCCCAACTTGGACGAGAGTCGACAAAGATCAGACAGCTGATTTCATATCTTGGCACACTTCTTGACTCCGGAGTCAAGCCCCTGCCCTTTGTCCCTTTGTCCATCGAAGACCAGCCTTAATCAGCTCTCTGGAACTGACAAAGCCCGGTCAACATCAGGCTTTCATCTGGCTCCCATCCCCTGTGAGACAGTCCTGGGCCCCCTCCGAAGAAAGGTGTTATATAAATAAGAAGTGCAGTGCTTACAATGTACTCCACGGAGTGTCCGATAAAGATCACAGGAAGACTGGAGCCCTCGGTGGCCGCCGGCTGCAGCGGGGGCGGCCCGATTCCAACCCAGCGTTGCAAGCAAAGGCTTCGGAGGAAGCCCCGGGGCAGAGACTCCCGGGGATGGTTTCGAAAATGAAGGAAATTCCCCATTTCCTGGTGGTAAGAAAATATGGGTGGAACGAGTCTTACACGAGCTGACCGTGGCTGGAACTTTGATGTCGGCTGAATGACAAGGATCTCCCTCCGAGGCAGGAACACAATGTAATGAACGCGCCCCTAGCTTTTCCATGAAAAACATGATCAGTGAAGGAGCCTGGGTTTGAGAAACAAAGGGCTCGAACTTGCCAGGGGTCAGTGGGAGAAGGATTGGAGGGTGTTCTGGGGCTGTGGAGATGGGAAGATGAAAACAAGAGGATTTCGGGGCCCAAACACTGGAGGCATCTGAATCCTTTTGGAGCTGGCAAGGGCATATGGGCTGTTATGCAGCAAACATGTCCTGAGGGGTCCCTACCAGATCCCGACATGATGGAGGGCGTGGAGGAGGCTTAAGGCTCATGGGATGCTCAGGATCATAGATTGCTCCGTCTTGCCCATCTTCCACCCTTTCCCCACCTTCTTCTATTTCTAGTGATGTACACTGCAGAACATGCACCATCCTAGGTTATAGGGGTGTGAGGATGAATGTGCAGAATCCTTGGGTTCTGCCTTTGGGAAGGCCAAGGACAATGCATTCACCAAGCCCTTGACACTGTGTATGTAAAGGGGACACACGGAGCGCTCATGGGACAAACAGGAGAGGTGGGTCAAGGTGCTCAGTTGCTACCCAGTAGGTTCTTCTGACCCACAGCAATCCCACTTGTGCTAAGTTGAACAGCTCTGCAGGGTGTTCAATGTTTGAATTTTGGGGGGGAAGCAGATCACCGGGACTGCCTTCTGAACCATCTCTGGATGGGTTCAAGGTGGCAACCCAGCCTTTGGGCTGGGTGTCAATCCAGGAGTGGAGAGTTGGGTCGACAGTGAGACTGGGCCAATGCTAACAGGCAGACGTTGAGCTGACTCCATAGCCATAGTCAGGGATGACGTCAATGATAGAAGACGGTGCTGATGCTTCAGCTGGGTTCTCAGTAGTGGAGAGAAACTTCCAGGTCACCCAGAGCCAGGGAAGGGAGGGGAGTGTATTGAGAAGAGGGAGCAGCAAGATGAAGGTGGCAAGGCTTAAAAGAGTGCCCTGAGTTGGTGGCAAATAGAAATACATTCAGAGCTGCAAGATCAAGAAATGAGAGAAGAGCCCACAATAATCAGGAGTTAAAAATAAGGAAAGGTCTTTTAGGCCAAACTGCAGATTCTTCTGAAGGCAATAGAGAGATATCAAGGGATGGCAGAGAGGGAAGTCCCATGATCAGGTTTGTGTCAGGCCACAGAATGAAGGTGGTCTGCAAGGATGAAACCAGAAGTGGGTCATGAGTTAGGAGACGGCACCACAGATTCCTGGTGGTGGTTGGCCTTGACTTTAGAGGGACAGTCTGTGGTTGGACTCACAGAAACACACAAGCAAGCTGCTGACTTCTTGCTTTACCATGCTGGTAGAGGCAGAAGCTGGGGATGACTGCCCTGAGTTAGGTGGTCAAACCACTGAGCTCAATCCTCTGCCATCAAGTTGAGGTTAACTCACGGTGACCTGTGAGTTTCTGAGACTTCCAATCTCGAGGGCACCTTGCTAGGACTGCTGACCACTCTCAAATAAATCACATGAGAAGGTCCTGGATAGAGGGGGAGAAAAATGTGGGAAACACGCTCAGAATCCTAAAAAAAGACCAGACTCCCCGGTCTCGTGGAAGCTGGTGGAAGTTTCAAGATTGTGTCCCTTCTCTTTTCCAGCAAGTCAGTGCTGACTCCCAGTGAGAGAGTCAAACCACCGCTATGGGTTTCTGAGACTGCCCATCTTCACAGAGATGCAGAGAGCTTTGCTCTTCTCTCACAGAATGCCTGATGGGTATAAACTGCTGATGCGCCATTAGCAACGCAGCAAATAACTTACCCTGCCGACAAGTCTCAATGGGATTCGACTCATTGGGTCCAGAATTAAAGGCACTAACCACTGTTTCCAAGGAAATATTGGCTTAGGTGCTACCTTTAAGGCCAGTGGCGAGCATCGACCAACCCCTTCAACGGATGAAGATACGTTGAGACTGTCTACTCCCATGAACACCAACAGTTTCAGAAAACCCCGGGGGCAGTTAGACTTTGTCTACAGCAGTGGTTCTCAACCTTTCTAATGCCTGGACCCTTTAATACAGTTCTTCAGGTAGTGGTGACCCCCAACCATAAAATTATTTTCGTCGCGACGTCATCACTGTTCTTTTGCTACTGTGATGAATCGTCACGTAACTATCTGAAGGGCGGGATGTATTTTCATTGTGACAAATTGAACTCATGAAAGCAGGGTGATTCATCACTAAAACAATATGTAATTTTATATGGTGACATTTTTATTTCTAATGACAAATAAATGAAATTTTGTCTTGAAGCATGGGTAACGACCTTCATGTTTGGTACTTGAATGTGGGCATATCTGCATGTGGGCAGGCCGCCTGGAGATAGATAGATAGAGAAGAGGTATCTTGGTTCCTAAGACCATCAAAAATATATTTTCTGATGGCCTTAGGCAACCCCTGTGAAAGGGGCATTCAACCCCCAAAGGGGTTGTGACCCACAGGTTGAGAACCACTAGTGTACAGGGTCGCCATTAATTGGAAATGATTTGATGACAATGAAAGGGAAAATTGCCCAGTAGCTAGCACTTCACATTGGGCTCTTGCTTCTCATTTTTCTCCAAATTCCTGCAAGGCAGCTCTATGGTAAAAAGTTTGTACAAAAGGGATCCAACACTCAGGGGGATCCTTAATGTGGCCTGAGTCGTCAGCTGGAAAGTGGATAGACTGGGACTTCAACTCAGGTCATTGGGTACCAGGACCAGGTATCTTCCCCCATTCCTGACCCTGTCTGTCACAGTTGGTGAGACCTGGCACACAGTCTGTGCTCAGGAACCCTTGATGCCCTGGGTGGACAAGTTCAGAGTCAAAGGAATGATTGAAATGTTAGGCTACTCTTGCAAACTTTCTAAGAAGCCACTGAAGGGGAGAAGGAGGAGCCTTGAAGGTTGCTCGAGAAATCTTCTCCTGGCTCAATGTGATCTTCTTTCCTGCATTTGGCCCTTTGTGCTGGTTGGGGAACTACCATAGTCGATGTTGAATTGGCATTTTATCCATACCTCTGGGCTCTTGGCCACAACAGGGATGTTTCGAGGGTCAGCTGTTTTAAGGGACATTCACCAGGCAATTTATAAGTAATCATTGCTCATCCCGGTTGTGAGAAGGAGGTGCTGTGTGGACAATGATTTAGAGCGTTCAGAAATAACTCTCAGACCAGCCCCCTACTCCATCCAACAGAAGTGTGTACATGGGTGCACCAACATGACTCCAGCAATGCATTGGGTAAAGTACTCCGCTCCTAATTAAAAGGCTGGTGTTCTGACCCTCCAGCGACTCTTTGGGAGAGAGCAGTCTGCCTCTGTAAAGATTTATAGACTTGGAAAACCTATGGGCAACTCTACCCTGTCTGATAAGGTGGCTCTGAGTCAGAATCTCTTCAATGGCAAAGAGTTGATGGGCAGACTAAAAACATGTTCTAAGATGCTGTGTTAGCAGCCAACCACTTGAACAACGCAAATGCCCATAGTTCAATGGATACATTAACTAGAGTATCTTCTAGACACATATGAAATAGTGGAAAGCATGGCATATTGCCTCATGCACACAAAGGGTTGCAGCACACAAACACAATACAGAAAGAAAGAACCCAGGCACCCGAGAGTGAAATTGTCTGATTCTATTAATGTTAAGATGGTTAAAAACTCTAAGACTAAATGAAGTCATTTGAATAGGATCTGATAATTTTCTACCTTGGGTCTTGGAAGGGATTGTAGAGTATTTTGTTTGAATGGTGCCCCACCCCCACTCCCAAGGGAATGATGAAATTCTATCTCTGGAGGGTTGCTGTGCAACAACGAATGAGTGCTTATAAATGTGACCCTGTATGGGACGAGGGTCCCTAAAGGTGCTAACAGTGAGTAGAATATGAGGCCCTATCGCAGGATGGTAGTGTCTTTATAAAAGAAGAAAAACTATGCGAATATCAGGGAATGGGGGAAGGACAACATGAGATACCAGGGCTGCAAACTAAGAAACACTTAGAACTACTGAAAACCAAGAGAGACAAGAAACAGATTGTCCATCCGGAGCCTCAAGACGAACCAACTCAACTGACCCCCTGGCTCTGGGACTCACGGATACGCACAGAGAACCGAATGCACATGTGTGGGATTTGATTCTTGCCGAGAGGACTTTACATCCTCTGCTTTGCCCAGCTGTGCCATCTTGGACAGCTCACTAAACATCTCTGAGCTTGAAAAGAGCCTGCTTTGCTGTGTGGCTTAAGCAAAGAACTTGAATCACAGAACTCATGGATTATCATGATTAGTGTTTGCCTCACAGAGCACAGGAAGGAAGTAAAGTCCAGAAATACAAGGACTGTGGTCAGATGACATCACTGGGTGATCAGTCTGTGTGGTCTCCAGCCTTCTCTATCTCTTCCCTGCTGAACTGCACTAAACACAGACATGTGGCCCTTCAGCTAATGCCAGGTAGGAGGTGGGGGAGGGAGGGGTATTCTCAGTGGGGATGATGGTGTTCTGGGGCAGACAGCACTCTTTCACACCTACCCACTTACTGGCCCCTTCTAGCTATATTGTCATTTTTTATTTCTGACTCATAGCTACCCTACAAACAATAGAACAAAATACCATCCATCCCTGTACTATCCTTGCATTGCTCTTAGGCTTGAGTCTGTTGATTATGTTGCTATCCCAATTCATCTTGGTGAAGGCCTTCTTCTTTTCCACAGCATGTCCACTTTATCAAGCAGGATGTCTTTCTTCAGAGACTGTTCTCTCCTGGCAACTTGTCCCAAAGTACATGAGACCAAATGTCCAACTTCCACACGTAGATGAAGAGATTGAAAATACCATGGCTTGAATGGGGGTGCCTCACTTTGTCTTCAAAGTAACATGTTTGATTTTTCAGTGCTTTAAAGAGGTCTGGTGCAGCAGATCTATGACAAATTGACAGACCCATCATGGAGGCTGGTAACAGCACCCCGATTTTCCTTGGGATGGCATCTCTACCTTGACTTTAAGTCTTTGAGGTCAAGGAAAATGAGATTTTTTTTTTGATAATCTTGTTCCATATACTCCCTCAGGATTCAATATTCAACCTATAATCAATCTTCCAGCCCCAGTGATAGGTTCAAGGAGGGCCATGTGACCCCAAACTCAAAATGCAAACTGACTGGCCTTGAGTCCATTCTGACTCATAGTGACTCTGCGGACCAGGAGTTGAGGCTCTAATGCTTTTGGGGAGTGCAGAGTCTTATCTTTTCACCATGGATCAGCTGGTGGTTTTGAACTCCTGACTTTGCAGTCAGCAGCCCAATGTATAACCTACTATGCCACTGGGGTCCCTATGGTACCCAAGGCAATTCAACCAGAGCCAACAGCCCTCGGGCCTTGGCTGGAGTATAGGAAACAAGGACTGCTCATAGTTGGTCACATTGGTTGGGAGCGGCTCAAGGGCATCTTGACACAGTAAGGTATGGGCCTGCATAGGGATGAAGCCAGCAGGAGAGGTGGAGTGAGCCTGGCTGAAGTCAGCGGCTCTGAGTTGATGTCTGTGTTCAGGCTGTGATGTGTCTGCCCAGCACCCCTGTGAACACCTCCTGGGAATGAGCGTGTTGGTAGGAGGGGCATGAAGAAGAGTCACTCTAGGGCTCTTTTCACTGTCACCTTTGCAGGTAACCAACTAACCAGTTGCCCTCAATCAGTTTGGACTTCCGGCCATTGTATGTGTGTTTGAATAGAAGGTGCTCCATGAGCTCCCATGGGGCTGACTTTGGGGTGGGGATGAAGGGTAAGTCGATCACTTGCCTTTCTTCTGAGGCACCGTGTGTGCACACTAATGCTTTGGTTAGCAGCCAAGCATGTGTGAACCACCCAGGGATTCTGTTTTCCAAATTTGATCCCGGTAACCAGGAGCTGAGGCCATCAGGTGCCGCCAAGCACAGGGGACGCCCTCATCTGCATCTGGTCTCTTGATCTCAGCTCTTCCTGTGTGGTGAAGCCATTGTGGTGGTGGAGTGCATTCACGCATACCTGTTCCTTGTTTAAGTCTGCTGCAGACTGCAGCGAGAACTTCAATAGTAACCTAGCGCGAACCTCATGGGCAACAGAGATTCCCTCCTTATCTTGGGTATCTTACCTCCCCAATCCTCCCGGCACTCACCGTGGGAGGAAGAAGCTGCCACTGTCTGCCTTTTGCACAAGAGATGGTGGCGTGGGAAGGAAGGAGGGCGCCAGGCCAAGGTTATCGGAGCTGTCATGAAAAGAGATCCAGGAGCAGATCCTTAATGGGAATCTCATTTCCAAGTTGGCACTGCTTCACCTCTCCAGATGGCTTTCGTTGCTTCCTCACTGGTTCTCAGCCAGTTTCATCCCTATTGTGGCGACTTGGGTCCTCACAGAATTACTGGTGGTGATGATGATGGTGGTAGTGGTAATGATGGTGATGGGGGTGGTGATGATGGTGGTGGTGCTGATGGTGATGATGGTGGTGATGATGATGGTGATGATGGTGGTGATGGTCGTGGTGATAGTGATTGTGATGATGATGGTTGTGATGATAACGATGAGAGTGATGATGATGGTAGCGATTACGGCAATGATGTTGATGGTTGTGGGGAGGAAGCTTGTTAACCTGATGATTGATAGACCTCATCTAGGCCATGCTTACTGCAACACATTACTGGATGAGAATCAGGTGAAGAGGCTGGAGCTTAAGACGAAGTCCTTGAACTCAAGGTCTTTAGATGATAGTGCTGGCCGTAGGACTTAACCCCAGGCAACTGGATGTCATGACCCATTCTGTTCAGCACTGTCATGTTCGGTCTTTCCAGAAATAGCATCTGAGCCAATCTCTGAGTCTTTTGGACCCCACAGCACCAACAAGATAAAACCAGTTGCTGTGAAATGACCCCAAGTCCATTGCAGCCCCCATAGGAGTCATGGTAAAACTGGGCTCCAGGAGCTTTTCTGTGGCTCCTGAAGCAGATCCACAGCAGCTGACCAACTGAACCATTTGGACCATGAACCACTCCCTCAGTGTCTCCCTGGACCACACACTGTCTCCTTAATGTGAAGGAAGCTCAGGAAAGGGGGGTGGGGACATCAGGAGACTGGGACCAGTACCCCAACCTCATTGTTCCCCACTTGGCAGCCTCCTCTAGTTCAGGTAAATAGAAGCCATTCCGTCATTGTTTGTCCCTGGTGCTAATGACTTTCCTCTTTGTGTCCAGAGGAGCCAGACCTCACCCCTGGGAAGCTGGCCTGGGGCCTGAGAGGCACCAGTCACCTCTGGGAACAATGGCCTTTGTTCTTCACACTTTCCCTATCAAAGCCTCACAGCAGGGATGGCCTTCAGAGGCATGGATCCTGTGATAATATCTGTGCCAGGGCTTGGGGGGTGGGGGCAGGAAAGGAGGGTCAGGTGTAACTTTGACCCACTTAGTGACTCTGGGGTCTGTCATCCTCTGGGGCTGGCAGGAATAAACTCTTAGCATTGACTAAGAATAGCTTGGGGTTATGAGCTCATTGTCCCCTGGTGAATTGTTCTCTCAGAATGTTCTGGGGGGTAGCAAGTCTGGAAATGATATTGGGGGACAGGGAATATCAAGGACAGAATGGTGGTGACCGATGCTAGCTCCAGGCCTCTACATGGCGTATGATTCTGTATCTCATCTATTCCAAGGACCCTGTTAAGTTGCACACACGGCTGCTAAGTTAGTTCTTCCAAGGACCCTGAGCGGCAAAACCTATGACTACTGTGCACATATGTTAGACGTGGCTCCAAATCCATCACCGTGAAGTTGGTTCTGACACACAGGGATGGTAGCTGGGGTCTCTGGGACGGTCCATCTTTAGGGGAGCAGACAGTTTCATCTTTTTCCCATAGAGGGAGCGGCCAGTGGGCTTGAACTTCTGACCTTGGAGTTAGAACGCAGCAGTCCAACGTTTTTCCACAGTGACATCAAAGTTCCTTAGAGGAGCCTCAGGGGTCTGAAGGAACTTGTGAGTGTTCACAGAACTGGGTCTTGAACTCGAGACTCTTGGATCCCAGCGACTGTGTTCTCGCCCACTAGGTTCAGGTGGGTCCTTGGGAGGGTGGGCCGCATTGGGGGATGGGGCAGACATGCCTGCGTTCTGCTGTTCAGGCAAACTATGTGCCCTGGGATTGGTGGTCCCTAAGCCTCTGCTTCTCTTTCTGTAAAGTGGGCTGGGTGCGTCAATGATCGCACACCAGCCAGGGCCTCCCGTGGAAGCAGGACACTTTCCTCCAAACCATGCTCACTGCCACTGAGCCTAGTCTCACTGTAGAGCAGAGTCTCACTGTAGAGCAGAGTCGAACTGTGGAGCAGAGTCGAATAGCCCGTGTGGAGTCTGTAACTCCACAGAAGTCGAAGCAGGTCATCTTTCTCCTGAAGAGCAGTTGCTGGTGGTTTCAGACAGCTAACCTCGTGATGAGCAGTTCAACGTGCTACCCCGGTGTTGCCAGGGTTCCTCCTCGACACCCAAAGATCAAACCTGCCTCGATGGAGGCCCTAAGATCACAGCCCTGGCCCTTCCGAGGAGGGCCTTAATGTTAGACTCCTCAACCATTTAGGATCAACAGGGAGATCCTGGCCCAAGGATCAAGTCCAGAGGTTGGGAAAGAGACACAGAGAATGGGGCTGGGGGGTAGGGGGACATGGGATAAACAATAGGGCTCAGATGAGCTGAAACAGAATGGGTGTAACCATTGATGTGTCACACTGATCTGCGCTGTAAACCTCTCCCGAGTGAATTCACAATAGAGTCTGAAAACAAAAACCAACCAATCCACCCATGACCTCTAGGCGACTTTGACTCAAAGGACAGGTAGAACTGCCCCCGTGGCTTTCTGACACTGTAAAAATCCTCACAGGAATTGTGGCTTCCTTGGGTAGGTGGGTCCCTGTCACTCTTTTGATCAAGGGCTGAGGAACTTCAAATCTAGGAGGAACCCTGGGGATGCTAGAACCAAGCCTTGCCTTTCTAATGAGGAGCCATGGGTGGCTCTGAACTACTGAGCTTGCAGTTGGCAGCTCAATGCTTAACCCACTGCACCACTAGGTATTCTCAGTAGAAGATCCAAACGGGAAGAATTGAATGAAGGGGTTGCTTCGAGAGGTGGGCAGTGTCTGCAAACAGAATAGTGATGCCAAGTCACCAAGCTTCTCTACCCGACAGAGGGGACCCAGGATTAGATGGTTTGCTCTGTAAGTGACAAAAATTACGGAAGTGAGGTGTGAGAAGAAGGGATTAGCCGGTGCCTGGGGAATGTGGTTGGAGTAGGAGAAACATCAGGTGCAAGAGTCCTGTGGCTGAGCCAGCTTGGGATGTTCCAGCAGCAGCCAGAAGAACATCGCTAGGAAAGGAATTTGAGTTAGAAGTCGAGGCTAGAGCATTGCCAGGGACTGGTGTAAGGAATCCTAACCTTTTCCATTTTCCTGGTAAGATGGGAAACCACTGGAAGTGATTAAACTTCTATCAGGACGCGGCTTGATTGAGTTATTTGGATCCTGAAGAAGGACACGTCAAGATGAAGTGTCAAGGAATTTTGTGAGAAGGGCCTGTTCTGAAGAAAGCAGAGGGCCCCCAACCACCTGGACCAGTCACCAGGGTGCAATGCAGGTGGGATTCCAGGTGAAGGAGAGAGGCAGGGTGGTCGCCTGGACGTGGTCTAGGCCACCAGGCTCTCTAAGAATGGCTCTGCAAAGCCATGCTACATCATCAGAGGTGCCCTATGAGAACTGGCTGCCTCTGTACTCCTCTGTATTCCTACCACGTTGGCCCAAGACTGGGGAGCATGTCAGAGTCACAATACCAGCTTATGCCCTGGGTAGTAGGAATTGAGTGGACACTGTGGCTGCTGCAGTCAGCTCAAACATCACAACCAGGGTAGTGGTTCTGTGGGTGCTGCACGGGGTCTCTGGGAGTGAGGACTGACTCAGGGCACCCCATGACAACCCCCTGATAGGAAAGTACCTGGCAGGGCCAGGCAGATGGGCTGTGAAGCTGGGTGGAGGCACCAGGAGGCCTGCTGAAGGTCTTTGCTCCAAAGATCCAAGCAGGGCCTGCCGGGGTCTCCCTCTGCAGGCCCCACAGGGGTGCGTCTCTCTGCATAGAGGCACCACTGGGCCTGCACCCCCTACTCCCAACTCCTCCCCAGGAGGAAGTCAGGCCTGTAACCGGGTTTCCTGCTATTATGCCATTTTTACAGCCCGGGCTTGATTTAGGTGTTACGCTCTTGCTAAGAATATGCCCTGACACTTGAAAGGAACTTTATTATTGTCCTAATTTGTGAAGAATTAGTTGTTGCTCTTTGCACCCCCTTTCCTCCCCGCCCCTTTCTTCTCTGCAGGGCCAGACCGGAGCCAGGTTACCCTGGTTAAATTTAGATCTGACACTTGTCAGGGCCTGGACTGGTGGCCCCCCCCACCCCCAGCTTTCACTTCTCAGGGCGGGAAGGAAGGTCCCAGCTGGGGGCAGGGTGGGTGTGGAGGGGTGAGAGGTGTGGGGGCCTTGAGAGCCAGCCCGCTGCTTTCAAAGGCTGGGGGACCTGTTTTGTGTTTCGATGGAAACCACCTGATGTGTTCAGAAGAGGTGAGCTCTTGCCCACCACCGCCACCACCCCTCCCCCAGCTTTCCGGACACACCTGTGGGCCAGGTGTGAGAGGGTGATGGCTGAGAGCACGTGACAAGCTGAAGGCCCGGTCTCTGCTCTCCTGTGTTCCAGACCTGTGGCTGACTCACTGGCTGGGTGCTCTGTCTCAGTCGGGGGCTGCCATGTGAAACGAGGTGTGTTAGTCCGGGTAAACTAGAGGAACAAATTCATAGACACGCACATGGATATAAGGGAAAGGTTTATATACAAGAGGAACGAGACATTGGGAAAGCACCCCAACCTAGTCCAACCCAAAGTCATAAATTCGATATCCCATACGCTTGATCCCAGTCTATAAAGTCTCCTTCTGACTCATGAAGTCACAGGTCAGTGGGTGCAGAATCCTGGCGCCAGCAGGGGTCTCCTCATGGCTCCTCGCTTCTAGGGCTCAGGGTCCATCAACAGCATCCAGTGGTGGTAGAAGCAACTCAGCACTGGTAGGGCTCTCCATGTGACCTCTCCAGCTTCAGAGGTCTGGTTCCATCAGGGCAGGGCCCTGTGCCTTCTCCTCTGGCTCTTCCAGCTCATCTGATGCTGCCATCTTGTCTTGTCTGCAATTTGTTGTCTGTGAGACTAACTCCCAACAACTGGGGAGATATCATCTCATCTCCATGAGGGAAAAATCGCAAGATTTCCAGAAGTCTCAGGAGAAAGCCATGCCCACACAGAGGCCTCACTGGCTACTCAATGGCTATCTCCAGATTAACAGGCTAGACTCCACCCCTACATCTCAATCATGAAATTAATATAAGCACATGACCGCCACAGGAGGCTTTGGGCTGGGGAGAGATCCCTCCCAAAGCAGACTCTCCAAGGTGGTGGCAAATGGTAAACTGTCTACTACGGTTTAGTAAGTCAACACATGTCAGCCTGTGCGTAACTTGCTTGCTGAGTTATCAGACACAGAGTGAGCTAGCCATGCGGTATGTACTTGGTGGGAGCACTGGTGGTGCAGTGGTTACAGTTATAGCCAGAAGGTCAGCAGTTCAAACCCACTGGCTACTCCACGAGGAAAAGGAGAGGCTTTCTAATCCCATAAGGAATTTCAGTGTCATCTGGTACAGATCAGAGCTGGAAACACAGGGAATCCAGGACAGATAAACCCCTCAGGACCAATAATGAGAGTAGCAATACCAAGAAGGTAAGGGGAAGGTGGGGGTGCAGGGGGGCATCGATCACAAGGATCTACACATAACCCCCTCCTGGGAGGAGGTGGTGGGCGGCAGAAAAGGGGGTGAAGGGATATATCGGATAGTCTAAGATATGAAAAAAAATTTATAAATTATCAAGGGTTTGTGAGGGAAGGGAAAAAAAAACAAACGAGGAGCTGATACCAAGGACTCCAGTAGAAAGAAAATGTTTTGAGAATGATGATGGTGGCAACTAGTGTACAAGTCTGCTTGACACAATGGAGGCATGTATAGGTTGTGATAAGAGTTGTACGAGCCCCCAGTAAAATGATTTTTTTGAAAGTGTTGAAAAGCAAAAAAATAAAAACTGCAACGTCAGAAAGGAACAAGGGCAGTTCTGTGCCATCCTATCGCGTGACTAGATGTTGGAGTCGGTGAGTGTGGTTAGAGTTTGGAATGCACTTGGTTCTCAGCGAGGACTGTTCAAATGTTCCCTCTTCCTCCCTTGGAGTCCCCATGGTGGTGTCGTGGATTCTGCAGGGAGCTGTTACCTATCACGGCAGAGGTTCAAAACCACTAGCCACTCCACGGAGCACAGATGAAGCTGCCTTGCTCCATGAAGCATTAGTCTCAGAAAGCCAGACGGACAGTTCTACCCTCTCCTACAGGGTGGCTGTGAGTTCAGAATCGAGTGGTGTGTTGTTGAGACAGTTGTTTTCTTTAAAGCAACTCAATCTCATGCGTGACGATTACTATGGCCTCACAGAGGCTCAAGCTGAGGCTTATGGAGGTCGAGTGGGTCCTGCGAGGTCCCAGCCTCCATCATTGATTTCTGCTTAACCAGACACCGCCCAATTCAGTAAAGAAGCAAGTGCTTGCTATTCCACAGTTCCCCTGGGCTGGGATTTCGGATGTGGCTGAGCTAGGTGGGTGCTGGCTGAGGGACTCACTGAGGTTGCAGCTGCGAGGCTGGCCAGGGCTGCGGTCATCCGTAGGTCCGACAGGGCCTGCAGGATCCACTTCCAGGATAGCTCACTCTCCTGGCCGTTGATCAGAGACCTCAGGTCCTGCTCACTGAAAACAAGTACCATGGAGCAGCCAGCTCTCCCCAGAGTGAGCAGTCCAAGAGAAACCAGGAAGAACCTCCAAAGTGACATGCCATCCCTTCCGGCGGGTTCTCTGGGTCCCACAGACCAACTATGATACAACGTGGGATGGAGTTAAAGAAGAGTGTCAACATCAGAAAGTGTGGGTGTGTGGCAGGTGGTGGATGTTGGTGGCCATCGTGGAGGCTGCCTGGACATAATCACCTTGATGGCAAGTGGTGGAGATGGAAGTCAAATGTAGACCCAGCATCCTACCATGGGGCTGTGCCCTGCACCTACCATCTGCTGGGGATCAGAGTCCTCAAGGAGTTTCTATTGGCATGATTATCTCTTGATCCATGTTCCGCTTGAGCCCATTGAAGTGCTCTGGAATTCTCATTCCTCTGAAGGCTATCCATGGTTTGTTACGATCCACAACTCGAATGCCCTTGCACCATCCATGAAACATCAGCAGGCATCTTCCTGGTATTCCCTGCATTCAGCCAAACTCCATCTGAGGCCAGCAATGGAATCTCTTGTTCCTCACTGTCTTCAGAATCTGGCCTGCACCCCTGACAGTCCCCTGTGGATATACTTCTGCAAGCATCATTTTGTGAGCTTTGGCAAAATATTAATTGCATGTGATACCCATGCTATCTTGTTTCATTTCCTTTCTATCTCAGAAGAGAATGGCTCAAATCACACCCTAAGCTCCTTCTGTCTCATTAACATAGCAAAGGCAACCCATTCACAAATGGGATTATAACCACAGGCAGGCGGATTAGAATTGACCTTACTTATTTGTGGGACCTCAGGGGTGGAGGTGGTGGGTAGTCACCATTCCATCTTCACCACTACATTGAGGAAAAGATCTCTGATAAGTCAACCATCGGGTATTGGCGGGCTGTAAGAGTTAGGCAAGTATGGACTTGAATTCTGGCTTCTCCCCTTGCTAGTTGCCTGACCCAGGGCTGCCAGTTAAACCCACTGGGCTTCTGTAATATGGGGATGCAGATGGCAGCACTTCAAAGGCAGAGACCTTGTCTCTCTTGTTCACTATGATGTTGTTATGAGTCAGAACCAACTTGATGCAATGAGAATGCAAGAACTGTCTTGGCATGTAGTCAAAGCACAAACCCACTGCCATCAAGTCAAGTGACTCACAGTGGCCCGATAGTACAGAACTATAGTATAGAACTGCCCCTGGGGATTTCTGAGGCTGTAAACCGTTATGGGAACAGAAAGTCTTGCCTTTTTCTGGAGAGCTGGTGGGATTGAACCGCCAACCTTGTGATTAGGAGCTGAACCTACTACCACAACTGTTCTGTTACCACAACTTTTTTGCCACATAGCAAGTGCTCATTAAATGTTTGTTGAACTGAAAGTTCTAGTATATTTTCTTTTCAGAATAAAGACAAAAAGACTCATCCGCATGAAGGAGACCATCAGCATGAGGCCACAGCGGCCTCCAAAGTTTTCCCTCACTTGGCTAATGTTGGTAGATGGAAAGCAAATTAAATTCATCACAAAATCATGATCGATAGCAGATCAATTCACGACCTTACAGACTGGACCACAGAAATAGGTAAATGGACGCTGATTGGGATGAATAGATCATTGCAGATAGAGAAGTTCATAAGATAGGTCTAGGGTTCTCTGACCAGCATGGCTCAGCTTTACTTATGACCATGTGAACCCTCTCAACATTCAGTGCCCTGGAGTCAATTCTGACTCATAGAGAGCTTCCAGGAGGACAGAGTAGAAATGGTCTTGAGGGTTTCCAAGACAGTAACTCTTTAAGGGAGTAGAAAGCTTCATCTTTCTCCCACAGAGTGATTGGTGGTTTTGAACTGCTGACCCTATGGAGCTTATGTGGAGTTTTCAAATATGTTCAAGACTCCCATTGAAAACCATCAAAATTCAAAATCACTGCTGTTGGTCTAACTCATAAGGACTTCATGGAAACGCTTTGGTGGGTTTCCAAGCCGATAACTCTTTGCAAGAGTAGAAGATATCATCTTTCTTCCATGAAGCACTTAGTGGTTTCAAACTACTAACCTTGCAGTTAGTAGCCCAACAGGTAACCACAATGTCACCAGGTTCCAGTACACCCGGTGCTCAGAATTTTAGCTCTCATAGTCTCATGAATGGTGAATCCTCATGTCTGACTCTCTAGGATTCTGGATTCTAAGTCATTACCCAGACCTGCTACCCTTGAGAATGCTTCCTTCTTTTTCTCCTAGAACACTCCTCCTCTGAAGCAAGGCATACACTCAAGTCCACTTTGTGGCTGTGGTCCCTGTGGATGTGTGCAGAAGGCCGCCTACTAGCTCTATGACCTCAGGCCTGCTCTGCAACATCTCTGTAACATGGAGACAGAGGGAGGAGAAGAGGCCGGGGATAGTTTCTCTAGTTGCCCCCTCATTGTCCCAGGAGACGTCAGGTCCTGGTTGAATTCCAGACCTTCTTCTAGTCTTCTGCCAGCTGCCTGGTTGGTGACATTTGGTGATGATGGCTCGAGGAGGTCTGTCCAGGGAGAGCCTTTGATGCCCACTGGCGCGGAGGGCTTCCCCTGAGCAGACAGCACTAGGCAGGTGCAGCCTTAATGGAGTCTGACAGGTGGGAGCTTCCTTTCCCTTCATTCCTCTCTCCCCTTCCAGCTCTGCGCCCCCCTCTCTACCCCTCGGCCTCTATCCTCCCACCTGGACAGACAAGCTGGAGCCAGCTGTCCCGCTGAGGGTGGGCAGAGCTGGAGGAGGCTGCTGAGAGGGGCAGAAAGAGGGTTCCTTTGAAGACTTTATAGATTTCCCTGCATGGAAAGGCCTCCCCACTCCCTCTGCTGGGTGGGGCGAGGCCTAAGTGGACATAAAAATATCCCTCCCTCTTCTTTATAATTCAGGAGCCTGCCAGTCATGGGTGGGAACCGGGGCAGGCAGACCTGGCAGTGGAAAAGGTGTCAGTGGGGGTGTCAGTAGGGTAGAGGGAGAATCCCCTGGGGCTGCTGGCCTTCTCCTCACTAAGTCATCTGGCAAAGACAATGGGAGGAGGCAGGGTCTGCCTCAGAAGCCCAGGTGGTGCTGTGGTCCAGCATTTGGCAGTCAACAGAAAGATAGTCGGTTCAAACCCACCTGGTGACTCCAAGGAGCAAAATCTGGTGCTCTGCTCCCATATAGATTACAGGGCAGGACACCACAGGAGACACTTTTACCCTCCCATGTGCTCAATCCCCATGTCCCCTCCTAATTGGCTGTCAGGCATGGGGGAGCAGGGCCCCATCCTCACTCTGCACCACTGGGAACTGAGAGACCCGAGTCCTTTCTCAGAGAGACCCCAGGCCAACAGCCCTCTGACTGGCATTGACTGTGAGACCTCTGGGGGCTGTAGAAAGGGAAGAGGGGAGAAGACTCAGCCTGAGGGAGTGGATTTGATGCAGCAGAGAAACGGGGTCAAGATGTCTGAGACCAGGGTCACTTATTTTCTCTCAGAGCAGGCAGGAAATAGTGTGTCCCTGTCACAGCCCTCCCCAGCCTGCATGACCCCTTCAGGAGAGACTACAGCCCAAGGGTGGCCTGTCCAACATCCTCTGGGGCTTAGGCTCCTGCAGGAGACTCACAGGCTGGTGGGTGCTAAGTCTTGTGGATCCAGTGGTGGAGGAAGCATCACAGGCTCTGGCAGATTTCTCCCATGGCTCTGGAAGCTCTCGGTGTGCATCAATAGCAGGAAGGGGAAGATGATAGACAGATGATAGATAGATGATAGCTACAAGGGCAGGGCTGCAGGGCTTTCTCCCATGGTGCGGCCAGCTGGTGTCAAACCACTAACCTCTCAGTGGCCAGCTTAACCATTGCATCACCAGTGCTCTGTTAATGGAGTGGTAATAACCAATCAATGGACCTTCATCAGTAATGTAGCGAGGAGACAAGTGACACAAAGTCAGAGCACAAAACCAAGCCAGACCCACTGCCGTCCAGTTGATCTTCATGGTGACCCAATCTTGGGTTTCTGAGACAGTAAGCTTTTAGGGGAGCAGACAGCCTCAACTTTCTCCCAAGGACCAGCTGGTGGATTTGAACCAAGGATCTAGCCATGAATAGTCTAATGTTCTTACAGGAAAGCAGTCCCAGCATGCCACAAATCCCAGTCATGTGGCCACTCAAAGGTGGCGTTGCCCTCTCTGCCTGGCTTGTCATCTTTGATCAGGGCACTGCTGCCTGGTCCTTTTTTTTCTCTTTCTCACTGCTTCTGAGTCAATTCTGACTGAGAGCAACACTCTAAGGTCTTTCTGAGGCCGTACATCTTTGTGAGAACAGATTAGACCATCACCTTCTCTCACGGGGCAGCTGGTGGATTTGAACTGCTGACCTCTTGCTTGGCAGCACAAAACTTACCACATACCACCACTAGGGCTCCTGCCTGTCCCCTCTTCTATCTGCTGCCCAAACCAAACCAAAACCAACTCACCATCAGGGAGCCCATTCTGACCTGTGTCTGTGCTGTAGGAACCGCCCTGTGGTTTCCCCAAACTGTCACTCTTTACAGAAAGAGAACGTCATGCCTTTCTTCAGCGAAGCAGCTGGTGGTTTCAAACTGCTGCTTTTGTGGTTATCAGTCCAACGCGTCTTCACTAAGCCATCAGAGGTCAAAATCTATCAAGAGATTGGGTTGCTATGTGATGGGTTGGCTGCCCTGGCTTCCCTTGGTCATGACTGAACTATTGTTGAGCCTGTTTGGAGCCCTTGCACTCAACTGGGTCTGCAGAAAGTCCGGTGGGTGCCAGGCACTCATCATACCCTGATTTGGTCACTGTTGGGTATCCCTCCTGACCCCCATTTGGCTAGGAGCTTCCCATGAGCAGGGAGGCTCATCACTTCGTCCTAGGCTCCCCAGCACCTGGAAGCCTGTTGACACTCCATAAATGTCCCAGAATGGAATTCTCAAGAGTTGGAGGAAGAGGGATGAGGTGGTGAGGAAAAAAGAGGTCCTCAGGAGACTGGTGAGGGGGGAGAGGTGGAGGTGGGGTTGGGGGAGGAACTGACCAAGGTTGTGACAACAGAAGGATCCCAACTGAGTCTACCCAGAGTCCTTTTGATCTGCCTTCAGTGGGGAAGCCAATGAGAAAGAAGAGAGCTCAAAAAAAGAAACTCGTTCATTCCCAGGAGAAGAGTGACCCGTGTCCTCTCTTATCCTGAGCCAGAAGAACTAGACCCTGCAAACTGTCCCAGAAGCATAAATGAAATATTTTGTGACAAAATGAAACATGCCAGACAAAAGCAGAGGATGGAGTTTGGCCCACAGGGTACAGTTTTCAGAGTCTTGCTGGGTCAGTGCACAATGAACTGCCCTCCCCTTGCTGAGGAGAGGTGTGTGTGTGTGTGTGTGTGTCTGTGTGTGTGTGTCTGTGTGTATGCTGCCTGCCAACTTTACTTTGTAGGCTTGCATATGGACCTCAGGGGCCTGCCCAGGAGGCCTGAGACCAGACCTTGTCTCTGTCAGCATCAATCACTGTCTCTTGAGTTCTGGAAGATTCCTTGGGCGAAGGAAGACCTTGTGTTGAGACGAAATCAGTTGCTATGGCCTTGACTCTGACTCAGGACTGCTGGGGTATGTCAGAACTTTGCTCCATTGGTTCTTCCGTGGTTGGTTTTTATAAAAGTGGATCACCAGGCCTTTCTTCCCGTGCTATTTTAGGATGAACTTGAACGTTGGCAACAGAGCACATCGACCGTTTGTAGGACCTTGAATTCTGTGCTCAGACTAGAATAGGGAAAACGATGTTGAATCAGTGACACCACCTCTGTGAGCATCAGGGTCATCAACCCCGAAGTGAGGCTTTCAATTGCACCTTTCTGCCTAAGATTAAGATGCTGTAAAGATTTGACAAATGTGTTAGTTACATAATCGGTGTTTAGCCTGTCAATCAGGTCCAAGCTTGATGGTCTCTTTTGGAGGTGCTAAGGAGATCAATAGCTCATTGGAGGCAGGACATATGCTCACTGCCTGAGAGGCATGCTTGCTGACAAGACACATGGAACTCCACAATAGCTCTGATTCTGTAGAGCCACGAGGAGACCCCTGTCAGCGCTGAGATGCTTCTGCTGCCACTGGATCCACAAGACTTGCCACCCGCTGACTTATGATCTTCCTGCAGTTGGCATTATTGTATGGCTGTAGGAGTCTGAGGAGGATTTTATGGACTAGTATCAGACATATGGGCTAATATTGGATTTATGGACTTAATCTGGACTGGGCTGGGATGCTTTCTTAATGTAAAATTACTCTTTGATGTAGAACTCTCTTATACACATGCATGTTTATGAATTTGTTTCTATAGATTACCTAGACTAAAACAACAAGCAAAGCACTTAGCCTAATTCCTGGCAAGTGTGTCATGTCCAGTCACATTGTCAACCAGAGTGGACCCTGTAAAGAGGGGAGAATGTTTCTGCCACACTAACCAGGACCCTGGTGCTACTGCCCTTTCTGTTTATGAAGGTTTTGCTGGCTTCTGAATGTGACCCAGGCCTTTCCCTTTGGTCTCAGATAAAAACCATTGTCCTAGCCCTTTGATGGAGCTGGTCAAGCAGCTGCTGTTAAATGACCAAGCTTTGACCAGACAGAAAGACTGGTCTCTAGAACTTTTCTCCTTATGGAGCCCTTCATGTCCTACTCTTCCAGGGAAGCAAATGCGAACACCTCTCTCCCCTTCCCTCTCCCAGGCATGAGAAGAGAGAAGGTAAGATGTGGTGGGGAGGAGAGATCTTTGCAGAAAACTACAGCAGACCGGAGAAGCCAACCTTGTAACTTACTTTGAACCCCAAAGGGCCATGACTCCAGGCTGAGCTGAGTCCATCCAGTGGTTCCTCCTGGTGTGTCCTCGCGGGAAGCTGTCCTCTATGGAGGTTCTTTGGCCACAGGTGCAATGACATCCCCATGACACGTTTGACATGCTTCACCTATAGACTACCATTGCCTACCATCTAGCAGGACAGGCATGTAGCCTGCTTTCAGATCTGGCTTGGTCACTTCCTAGGTGCATGGGGTTGAGGGTTCCACATGGGATGGCTAAGCACAAGGTCAGCAGTTCAAAACCACTAGCTGCTCTGGGGGAAAAAGATGAGCTTTTCTACTGCCATAAAGATTCAAAGTCTTAGAAACCCACAGGGGCAGTTCTTTTCTGTCCTAGAGGTATGTGATAAGTGGGAATCAGAAGGAAGCGAGGGAAAGAAAGAAAGAAAGAGAAAGAAAGGAAGGAAGAAAAGAAAGAAACCCTTTTAACCTCCCGCCATTTCTCTTTCTTTGGGTCGGCAATTAGAATGCGATGGCTGGTACCACAGCAGGCACATGGGTCCAGAGGCAACCAGAACAGGAGGTAGGAAGTAGAGCGACATACATTGGACTTTGGCTCCCTCCCACCACCGCTCACCTGTCATATGAGCTGAGAATGACTTGACTTCCTTTATCAAAGAGAGAAAGTCCTCCCTTCATGAAGCCTCTGCCATGCCGACTTTTCACAGCCCTGCTCCTGAGGGGGGGGGGGGGGAGCCGCTAACCACAAGGTCAGCAGTTCAAAACCACCACCTGTTCCACGGGGAAAAGATGAGACTTTTCACTCCCATGAACAGATACAATCTCAGAAACTCACAAAGATCGTTCTTTCCCATCCGGGAGGGACACCTTGAATGGAAATCCACTAGATGGTAGTGTGGAGGAGACCTGATGCGTAGTGATTGTGCTTTAGGCTGTGTGGTCAGCAGTTCAAACCCACAGGCCGTTCCGAGCACAAAAGACCAGATTTTCCATTCCTGTCAACAGTCACCGTCTCCACAACCGCTATGAGTTAGCATGAACTCATGGGTGGCAAGTTTGTTTTCTCTTGGAGAGGGTAGTGAGTTTGGCTTTTCTGTGGCATCCTGTGTCTCCCCTTTGCAGCCCTCATCATGTCAGAAGTTCATTGCTTATTTCACAATGATGGCATAACCCTCACTTTTGCAGGGGTCACCTGTGTAGGCAAAGAGAATGCTACTAACCCGGAGGCTGAGTCTCCAGCTGAGGAGACACTGACGGGGGAGCACTCATGGGATGAGCTTCCTGGTGAAGTCCACACCAGTCCTGCTTTGTCTCCTCTCCCGGGGAGAACCGGGCGCCAGGCACAGAAACTGGCTCTTCTCATCGGTCCCCCACTTAGTGCCCTTTGTCCCCCAAAGTCACATCTGTGCTCAACTGTGAAAATACATCGAAGACATGATGGAACCGTGATAAAACAGCACAAAGGGAGCAATTTTCTTTTCTGGTCAGCTTCCGACTCACCAGCAAGAAGCAAGGCAAACTTCTGGGAGAACGCGTGTAAACAGAGAAGTGGAGAATTTACTGGACTGGGTGTTTCAGTGGTAGGGTTCCCTCCCTCCCTGGAAGAGGAAGCTCATGAGCTGCCATCACCCAAGACAGCAGAAGCTCCTGTGTCACTGGATGCTGAGTGTGAGTGAGAGGAATTTCTACATAAAGACAAATGAAGAAGAAAGATCCAGTCAACGACCAGCCAATGAAAACCCCACAGTGGCTCACAGTGGTCCAATCTGAGCCCATCCTGGAGAGGGTGCAGGACCCAGTAGCATTTCATTCCACTGTGATGGGGTGTGTTAGACCGGTTCTCTGGAGCAGTAGCTCTTAACCTTCCTAAGGCAGCGACCCTTTCACACAGGTCCTCATGTGGTGGTGGCCCCCAATCATAACAATTAGTTTCATTGCTACTTCATCATTGTCATTTTGTTACTGTGATGAATTGGGCAACCCCTGTGAAAGGGTTGTTTGACCCCCCCCCCCCAAGGGGTCATGACCCACAGGTTGAGAAACAAACCCAGATATGTATGTATGTATGTATGTATGTATGTATGTGTGTGTAGGCTTATACAGCAAGAAGGAACATGACAGCTAATTAGTCCACACAGCAGTACAGAGGGCTTAGTTCAACTCACTTCCGTGGAACAGTTAATATACTGGAAGTCCTGCAACTCACAACTCACTGTCAAGGAAGCAGACAGTGGAGTCCTCCCCAGGGCAAGGCTGTCCACAGGCAGCAAACAGCAGAGTGAATCGGCAACAGTCGGTAGGTCCAGAGCTTAGTGAAGCAGGCTGGGATATTGAATGCAAACAATGCAAGGTGGCAGGATCCACCAGTCTTGAGCTCAAGTGATGTCTGCACCAGCAGTGTGGTGAAGCAGGTCTCGAAGGCGCCTCAGGCTCTAGCAACATGATCCATGAATTGGCCTGGCCGACAGGTAGTGTAGCTCACAGGTTGAGGCAGAGAACCAGCTAAAGTGCACGCTCCGATCATCAGAGAGCAAGAGTGAGGGGGGCAGGCCTTGCAGAGCCATCTATCTCCGTCCTCCAATCAAACTCCGACCTGCTTCATCCCACGTGCTCCTATTGGCCAGGTTGGCACAACAAACCTCACTCCCCTATGGGGTCTCCATGAGTCAGGGGTCAACTGATAATTACACAGCTGATCATCGCATCAAGGGGCCCCCAGTGTGCAGGGCAGAACAGCTCCATGGGGTTTTCAAGTTGTGACCTTTCGGAAGTGAGATCGCTGGACCGATTTGAAGCACTGATTCTCTGGGCTAGGTGTCCCAGCAAGCTGGGGTCCACCCCAGAGCGATGAAGGACAATAGAAAACCAAGAGCACAGATCCTGAGTCCACAGCCTCTATGCCGCTCACCTCCAACCGGTGTGACCCTAGAACCTTCCCTTCCCATCACTGAGCCTCAATTACCTCGTCTGCAAAATCAACATGAGGAGGATGAAATGAAGGAACTGAAGACGTAGCACAGAGGGAATTGTAGAATGACGTAGCACAGAGTCAATTCCTTGGAAGTGGTGGGGGGGGGGGGAGCAGCGGCGGCAGGGGTGGGGTGGGGGGATGTTTCTATCTTTTTAAATTTATTATAATCCGTTTAGCAGGGCCTGGCTGCTGAGACGGCTTTGCCTCTTTGATCCCATTCTGGGGTTCTTGAAGCCTTCCAGATGGGCTGGAAATTGACTGTGATGGATAGTGGCGCCGAATTGGGAAGAAATAATTCACTCTCCCCGAGCCCTGCGGATGACGGACAGTGCCACAGGCCCACGGCTAGCGTTGCCTTCCCTCCCTCGCCTGTCCTTCCCCGTACAGGTGTTCCTCATTCCCCTGCAGCACATTTGTATAGGGCGGGCTGGCCTTTTCAAAGGGCAGGGAGAGAGGGACACCAGAGTCGCGGAGGGCACACAAGTCTGTTTAGCAGACAAGCTGGCTTTCGCGCGGGCCCTCGGGGACAGCAAATGGATCATCCTTTTGCCAGCTCATAGTGAGAGCCAAGGTGTTCTCCAGGGTCTTCTAGGCAGGCGACAACTGGACATTGAGTAAGGAAGACCGAGGAAGAACCGACACATGTGAATTGTGGTCCTGGGATATTGAAAGTCCCAGGGACTGCCAAAGGACAAATTCATCTGTCTTGGAACAAGTGCGGTCAGAATGCTTCTTAGAAGCAAGGGTGGCGAAACTTGGTCTCACCTACTGTGGACATGTTGTCAGGAGAGGCCAGTCCTTGGAGAAGAGCATCATGTTTGGTAAAATAGAGGGGGAGCGAAAAAGTGGAAGGCCCTCAACCAGCTTGAGACAGTGATGACAACAATGGGCTCAGGCAGAGGAGCAAATGCAAGGATGGTGGAGGACTGGGAAGTGGTTCCTTCTGTTCTCCACAGGATCAGCAGGGGTCAGAACCAACGTTGAGAGTACCTGCTGACGACACTAGAGCAAAGAGGGCTGGTGGCACAGTGGGTTACGAACTAGGCTGCTAACCCCCAGAGCAGCAGTTCAAACCGACCAGCTGCTCCTCAGGAGAAAGAGAGGGTTTGACAGTCAGAGAAAGCCTCAACAGCGGTGGTTCTCCACCATCCTCATGCTGCGACCCTATCACCCAGTTCCTCATGTGCTGGTGACCCCCAGCTGTACAATTATTTTTGTTGATACTTCATCACGGTCATTTGCTACTGTGATGAATCGGGTGACCCTTGTGCAAGGGTCCTTTGAACCCCCAAGGGGCTGTGACCCACAGGGTGAGAATCGCCCCTCTACAGAACCCCAAAGAGTCAAAGTCAACTCGCTATCAACTTTTTTTTTTAATCTATGTAAACTGAGGGGAGCATCGACAGTCCAGCGGTAGAATTCTTGCCGTCCATACAAGAGACTCAGGTTCGGTTCCTGACCAGTGCACCTCCTGCAACATTTCCACCTGTCTGCTTAGTGGGATACTAGGATGCTGAACAGATACTCAGCAGAGCTTCCAAACTAAGAAAGAAGACCTTGGAAGAAAGCCCTGGCCATCTACTCCCACAAATCCCCTGTTGGAAACCCATAGACCCCAAGGGTTGGACCCATAACCACTTCTGTGCAGAGAGCAGGAGCGGCAGCATCTTGCTCCAGCTAACTACATCAAACTTGAAATGAAGAGGGCTCGGGGCCCAGGTTGGTGTGGCATCCCAAATGTCATCATTCTCTCGACAGGGCTTATCAGTTCTCACTCGTTCCTGGTGGCGTTTCACTTGACGTTGGAGCTGTCGTGGGACCTGCCCTCCACCTGGGTAGCACAAAGGGCCTGTGGAACATCGGCCTCTCCCAGACTCCAGGATTGGATAAGGCTATCCCATCAGAGATGGTGGTTTCGAGTGGACGCTGGCCAAAAAGTCACATCTCACATGTATGGCCACATCCAGTACTTGTTGGCATTAGCTGCTGAGAGTCACGGTACCACGAACCAGCCCAGTGGTGACACAGAAAGGAGACGTGGCAGCCCATTGGTTCATGGTCCCCTCCCTTCCCAGCCTCTCCTCCGGCTTCTGCCACTTAGAGACACGGGGATCCTTGAGCAGTCACTGCCCCACCCCACCCCTCACCCCGTGAGAGCAAACCTGTGAAGTCCCCGCCCCCTGCCCTGCAACTGACACCTCTCCTGGGGACCCAGAAGCTCTGCTGACACCCTGCTGTCATGAACCAGCACAAGAAGCAGTCTTCCTGGCAGACAGCCTAACCAGTTGTGAAAGATGTTCTTGACAATTCTACTCCCGGATGGAAAGCCCAGCCCGCCTGGCTGGTTTGCCGTGTTTCTGCCTCCTCAGGATGACCTCCCGGGTCACCTTAGGGCAGCAGCATGCTGGGACAAATGCCCCTTCTCCCTCCTGATGCTGGCTTCTGGCTTGCCCCAGGCAATCCTCCTTCCCTCCCCTGCCCAGACTTACTTGCTCTGTTGAAGCCAGTCACTCTAATCAATCACTCTGGTATTTCTGGATGTTGCAAGCCCACTCTGGGCCTGCTGAGAGCATCACACAGGAGACCCTGAAGGACTCAGTCAGGGACAGAACAGCTAGCTGGTGTGTGTGTGCGGGGGGAGGGATGCTTATGGGCTCCAGAGGAAGCTTCCTGCTCTCAAAAGACCCCTCTTTTCCAGGTTCCATCTTTCTTACCATCAGGGAGACAGTTTGAGGGGCAGAATGTGACTGGAAACTCTTGCTTCCGTGTTTGGCTATATAACTTCAGCAGGACATCTGGTTTTGCTGCAATGGAGCTCCATCCTTCATCTGAGGCTGCACCCCCACCTCCCACACACACCACACACACACACACAGGAACATCCATCATGCACTGTCACAGCAGGGCACACGCACACACATACTCACAGTGGGGCCAGACTCTATAAAAGCAAAAGGCATTCTAATAGGCCCTACAACAAAGCTTTCTTGCAACAAGAAAAGGTCTCACAGGGCAGAGACAAATGAAGCGTCAGCAGTGAGAAGTTAAGACTCTAGCGGTTACACTAGGATGGCCCCGCTCTCTGTCTCAGTTTCCTCTCCTGTCCAACCGTCATCATCCCATTTCCTGAGGTCCCAGGGAGAGGGGGTTCAAGTTCTTCCATCTGAAAGAAACAGCTTGCTGGGCTCGGGGTACCTTTCTAGAACATTGTAGAACTGGTGGATCCACAGCATGGTACAAGGACTAAAGGCAACCGTGGAATGGTTACTTTTACCTGATGTGAATCCCAACTCAGTATAACACACCTCCCAACAAACAAACATAGTACCTGGAACATAACCAACCTCTCACCTCACCCATAGCCATCGAGTCCGTTCCCACTCACAGAGATCCTACAGGAGACTTTCGACCTACTCCTGTGGGGTTCCAGGGCTGTGTGTGCTCTTGAGGGAAGCTGGCTGTTGCTCCCTTCTTTTGCAGAAGAACTGGTACGTCTGAACGCAGCTGAGTGCTTAAACCTCGCCCCCACTAGGGGCTCCTTTATGGGGCACATGGGTAACAGTCATTACCAGCATAGCCTCATGCTCCAACAGGGGTGCCCTGTTGAAGATCTTTGCAGAGTGTGGGTGGTGGACAGGAGTCCAAGTCCTGGTGACCATTATCCACATATTCAGAGCTAAATTGAGGTAAAAGATGCTGTGGTATGTAGGATCCAGGTAGGTGGAAAGACTTAAGTTTGCTCCAGGGGGCAATGAGGAATCCTGAGCATGTCCTGGAGAATGAATGCCTTGGGTGTCTCACTGTGAGATCAGCAGTTTGAAACCACTAGCGGGTCCGTGGAAGAAAGGTGAGGCTTTCTGCATCTGTCAAGAGTGATGTCTCAGAGACCTGCAAAGGCTGTTCTGCTCTGTCTTACAGGCTCTGCAGGAGTCAGCGTCAACTCAGTAGCAGTGAGTGAGTGTGGTGGTTACATAATCTCCTGTCAGTTGAGAGGATTCAGAGTATAGGGACAGGATCTATCCTGTCAATCAGGTCATAATCAATGAGGCATCTGTGTGGGCATGGCCTTCTCCTAAGGATTCTGAGAACTCTGGTATTCCTCTCTGGAAGGGGGAGACACTCTCTCTTTACTCATTCCCTGGGAGGCATTGCAGTTGACAGGAGACATGGAACTACCCTTGTGGCCTGAGCTGGAGGAGCCATGTGGATACCCCTGCCAGCGGTGAGATGCTTACCACGCCACTGGACCCACAAGACTTCCTCTCCATTTGCTTGTGATCTTCCTGCATTTAGCATTATTGCATGACTGTGTGAATCTAAAGAGAAATTTATGGACTAGTATTGAACAGATGGTCTAATATCGGACTTAGGGACATGAGCTGGGCAGGGATGCTTTCTTAATGCTTTCTTAACTCTTTATATGATGCTCTTTCTTATACACAAATGAGTGTCTCTGGATTTATTTGTCTACCTGGACTAACACAGTGAGTGAGTGATACAAATGTTCAGAGGAGGCCAGAGGAACAAATTTTCAGAGGAGAAACCTGAATTACAGAATGTACTCTAGGGCCAAGATGGAAGGTGACGTGTTAGATACCAGCAAAGATAAAGAATTAGAGCCACTGGGAACCTGAATCTCTGCACAACAGAAGATAAATGGTACAGGTAATTAAAGGAGAAAAAAAAAGAAGAGCTGATACAGACATTTTGCCTTTTAGCCCATCCGAAGCTAGTAACTACTTCTTATTGGTCAATATTTCCCTCCTGGATTGAGAAATGGGAGTCAATATCTATTTCCTATTGTTCGTACATCAGTTTTCTGTACACTACACGTAAGCGGCCTACACACCAGGGCAGCGATACATTAATAGCTATATCAATAAGAGATCAACAATCATCATTTATTTTTAATGATCATCACCACTGAAACACCAAGGAGCGCAATCTACGCAAGACAAAGAGAAACACTTAGCATGATAGATGTCTGTGGATAATTGATTCAGGTTAACAACTTCCTTTCCTAATGGTGCTAATTGCGTTAATCAACGGGCTGATTTCATCAGAGACTTTCAAAGGCCCATGTTGGAAGGTGCCGGCTCTTTCCTTAGTTTATGAGTTAGTTCCCAGGTGAAGGCACCAAAGCTTCCTTTATAATAGCAGCAGAACTGTTTAGCAAAAACTCTGCCGGTCAACCGCTGATCCCACCCAGCCTCCCACTGGTCTGTGAGAATCACTGTGTTTGCGGATGGGTGCGGATCCAGCGCCATGGGACAGATGCAGAGTCTTCGAAACTTCTCTGTGTTGGGGGGAGGGGGGAGATTCTATTATATTTTCATCCCATGCGCCCACAAACTGTTTGAAGCCTTCTTGTACGGCGGCGCTGCTGGTATGATTTTTAAGGATTTTGAACCCTTCCACTCTGATGAGACAGCCCTCATCGCCCCCCCCCATTCTGAATGTTTGAATTGACACCCCAAATATGCTTCACCAGAACCTGAGTTTGAACAAGAAACCCAGCCGATTCTTATGCACTCCTTATCTAGACACAGGAATGACCTGGGGAGCGAGAAGCATCCACTGGGGTTCTTGTAAAAAATGTAAATTCTGATTTAAGACCTCTGGGGTAGACCTGCACCTCTGGGGAGGGGTAGAAGTGGAATGAACCAAGTAGAAGCACTGGTTGTTGGGGTCCTTCTCCATGATTGTTGATCCTTCATGCAATCTCCTTTCCTGTCATCTTCGGGCCGTCCCCTGACCTTAGTCTGGAGGTATGTAACAAAGACCTCAGCAATAGCAACAGACACTCCTGTGGCCTTTCCAATGTGAGCGGAAGGACCAACAAACAGATGGGCGGAAACATGCTTAGACAACATTGTCTTCAGTGGGGATGTCTGGATAATCCCATCGGTCTAGCAGGCACCTGCTCTCAGGGCCCCAGGGACATCTTCTGAACATTCTCTTATCTGTACTACCATATCCCTTAAGTAGAGGACCTGACTCTTTTGTTTTGTTTTTGGCTTATGCTACTGCAGAGTCAGCTTCTTCTGCTGTCATTCAAAGAGACATGTCAAACTGGCTTTGTCACTGTGTCTGTGACAGTGATTAGAAAGTGTTGTCTGGAGTGTTCCCTTAAGAAGAGGAGTCACCAGGAAGAGATGAGCCAGTCAGGGTGTGGTATAGCACCAATGAAACACACAACTTTCCTCTAGCTCTTTGGTGCTTCCTTCACCCCACTATCGTGACCTCAATTCTATCCAACAAATCGGATTAGACCAGAGCATGCACACTGCTACAGATAAGAGGCCACAACACAAGGAATCCAGGTTAGATATATCCCTCAGGGCCAAAACGGAGAGTAGAGATACCAGGAGGATTCTGGGAGGGTGGGGGGATAAGGAGGGGAATCGATCACAAGGATCAATCTAAAAACCCCTCCCAGGGGGACAAATAATGAAAAAGTAGGTGATGGGTGATGGAAGATAATGGTAGATATGGAAAAACAATCTATAACTTATCAAGGGTTCATGAGGGAGGGCCGGTGGGGAAGAAATAGGGAGCTGATATTAGGGGCTCAAGTAGAAAGAGAATGCTTTCAAGATGATGATGGCAGCATATGTGCAAATGTGATAAGAAATGCAAGAGTCCACAAGAAAAGTATTTGAGGAAGAAAAAGGAAGAGTTCGGAGGATTCATTCAAGAGCTGTGAAGATTGTGATGCTCTATGAATACTATCTATCGCTGTGGAGTGAAGACAAGGTGGCGATCTAATGGTGATGCATTGGACTGCTAAGAGTGAGGCCGGCCGTTTGAAACCATTAGGCACTCCGGAGGAGAAAGATGTGGCTTGCAACTCCCATAAAGAGTTACAGTCTTAAACCCACAGGGACAGTTCTACATTGTCCTCTGGGGTTACAGCAAGTCTGACTGGACTCGATTGCAGTGAGATGTGTTTGGGTTACAGCTGTCAGGTAAGCATTGGGCTGCTAATGGCCAGGCCTTTGGTTCAAATCCACGAGGCGCTCTGAGGGAGAAATAGGAGTCTGTGTGCTCTCATAGAGAGTGACAATGTCCTGGAATTCTTATTTAGGGTTGATGTGAGTCAGGATGAACTCCGTGGCACTGAGTTTTGCTATAGAACTAGTACACATGTGTTGGCGGAGGGACTTTAGAGATATTTTACTGATGCCGAACATCAGGGCCTGACACACACTGAGACCAATGACAAAAAGAGATGAGCCCTGGACTCACTGTGCTGACGTCCCTGCCCTCATTCCCTCTCTTGAAAGTTGGGTGGCTTGCATCAGTCATTTAACTTCCGGTGCCTGTGTTTGCTCCACTGCACCATGAGCAGATTACTAGCCCCCGTCCTAGATTGCAGCGAGAATGAAATAGAATCATTACAAAGAAAGGACTTGATATCCCACGTGGGGCAGAGGATCAGGAATCCTGGGAGAGTCTTGGGTTCTGCCCTGGCTTGTTAATCACAGGGTTAGCAGTTCAAAACCACCAGCCACTCTTGGGCGAACTATGAGACTCTCTGCTCCTATAAAGAGGCGCGGTCTGGGGAAACCTTCTGGGGACAGTTCTTCTCTGTCCTACAGGGCAGCGAGTCTCAACCTGGGGGGGTCGAGGCCCCTTTGGGGGTCGAATGACCCTTTCACAGGGGTCACCTGATTCATCACAGTAGCAACATGACAGTGATGAAGAAGCAACGAAGGTAATTTTCTGGTTGAGGGGTCCACCACAACAGGAGGAACTGTATTAAAGAGTCACAGCATTAGTTGAGAACCACTGCTTGGTTTCTGTGAGTCAGAATTGACTCCGCAGTGAGAGAGGTAGAGATAGATAGATAGATAGATAGATAGATAGATAGATAGATAGATAGATAGATAGATAGATGATAGATAGATAGAGTAAAATATTAGATAACCACATTGCTGTTTCCCTTGAATAATAGACTAGAAGCCTGAGTGGGGATTGAACACTGGAGTGAGGGAGGTAGGGGCCAGGGTAGATTTGATTAAAGCAACCAATTCGAGAACAGGCGTCAGTATGCGACAATTTCTTTCCTTTCTTTAGCTGGCCTCTCTGTAGCTGTCACTGTCCTATTCGTCCAGGGTGCCATTTGGGGGCAAACTTTGCTTTTCTAAATTTTCTATGGGTCCATGCTTTCTGTTCTCTTCCTCTGTCCCCCCATCGCTGCCCCCAGACCCCCCATTCACCTTCCTTTCCTCTCCTCCCCTGTCTTCCTGTCTCTGTGCTCACCTGTCTTTTGCCAGTCTTCCGACTTAACATCTGCTAGATCTTTGCTTTCTTTTGAATGAATCGCCTTTGTCCCTAGCCACTTCCTATTGCTGATGGAGGAGCCCAGGTGGCACCCTGGGTAAAACGATGCCGAGACACCAGCTGCTCCACAGGAGAAAGATCAACGGGACAGCTCTGCTTCTGCGGCAGCATCATCAAGAGCTGCACTAGGCTCACAAGCTCTTTTGCTGGTGACTGATTTTCATCAGGAAACCCATTCCAGCCTCTCTCTACTGCCAAGGCAATAAATGGGCTGAAAACAACCCCTGGGGTTGGGGGTGGTGGTCCATCCCCTTGAGTCACATCAATCCGAGTTATGCCCCATAAAGGGGAACATGGGCTGGTCTTGCACCAGCCTCACCTCGGTGCTTTTGTTTGCACCCATGGGTGCAGTGCCACGACAGTCCATCTGGTCCCGGGTCTTCGCTGTTTCGCCGCCCCTCTACTGGACCAAAGCCTGATGTCCAGGCATCCTCTCTCCTGATAACCTGTCCAAAAGGACGTGAGATGAAGACTGGCCAAACTCGCTCCTCAGGAGCCTTCTGATTCTACTTATTCCCAGACAGATCTGTTTTGTTCTTTGGCGGTCCATGGTAGATGCTTCCCTTACTTCATACTGGAAGGTTTGTGTAGCATATTTTACTCCTGACTTGAAAAATATTCTGCGTCTATCAAGAGATGACTTTGAAAAAAATCATGGGAAAATGGAATGAAAAGATAATGGCCTTGATTGTACAAATCTTCTTGCTATGATTGAACTATTGGATTGTATGATATGTGAATTAAAAGCCAATAAAACTATTTTTAGGTTAAAAAAAAAGATAATGGCTTTTTTTTCATGAAAAAGTCATTTTATTGGAGGTTCTTACAGTTCTTTTAACAATCCAGACATCATCCATTGTATCAAGCACATTGGTACTGAGGGTGGCATCATCATTTTCAAAGCATGTTCTTTCTGTTGGAGCCCTTCTTCCATGAACTTTTCTTTTTTTGGGGGGGGGGGCATCACTGCTCTCCGGTGGTGGGAGTAGGAGGCCCAGCCCCACTGCTGGAATTGAACCTCCGTCCCAGTGGGCCGCAGTCCCGCGCACAACCACTACGCCACCGGGGCTCAGCCCCCATGAACTTTTCAAAGCCCTCTTGTATATGTAAAACCTACAGTATCTATAGAAACAGCCATCCACTTACCCTTCCACCTGTCCATCTACCTACCTTGTATCTGTGATTTATCAACAAGATTACCTTTCCATGATACCAGCCAATGTTGTTATTTTATGCCAGTCCCCATGCTGAGAGCCCTTTGCTTGCATGTCCTCATGGAACCTTTCAAAACATAGGAGAGTCACATTCTTCTTCTACTTCACGTGTAGGAAAACAGAAGAATTGAGCAGTGCAGTGACCACATGGCTGATGGTGGGCAGGCTATAATCCACTGGGATCTGCTGCCTCCAAGACCTGCTTGTTTTCAAGCAATGCAGACCCCCTTCCTCCCAAATGCATCACTTGTAACCTCTGCAGTCTTGAGTGATTTGAAGGACTCCCATTCTAATAACTGCCAATGACATCAGGCTGACATTGGACACTGTGCCCAGGGCTTTATAAGACTCCGAAACTCCTTGAATTTCACACCCCGTTGGTCTGAGGTGGCTGTCCCCACTATATAGCTACAGAGACAGATCTTGTGAATCTTGTCTTGGGGGTGGGGGGCCTCAAGAAAAGGGATACCTTTTTCCAAGAGTGGGGAGGAGAGAGATGGGGGACTCAGAAGGAAGGACTGCTGGAAGCAGCTCACCTATATGGGCAACAGAGGCTCAATCTCACCTAGGAGTTGTTGGGGAGCCCACACCACAGGTAAAGAAAGGGTCCCTATCAGTCAGTAGGTACATGCCTGGAGCAGAAATCATATCCAGGCTGTTCCTGCATGTCCCACAGACAGGTAGAAGTGGCTCACTGGAAGAGTGAGGGAATTCAGAGTTGGAGACCTGTTTTTGTGCATTGACATGGGAAAGGGCAAGGTCACTTTGAGCTAAATGGGCACCGATGACATCTGCCTTATTTACTGTGGTGACTTTCCTTATGCAAGGCCTCACACCATGGTGCCTGAAAATGATAATTTATAAATTATCAAGGGTTCATGAGGGGGTGGGGCAGGGAAGAAGAGGAAAAATGAGGAGCTGATATCAAGGGCTCATGTAGAAAGAAAATGTTTTGAGAATGATGAGGACAGCAAATATACAAATGTGCTTGACATGATGCCTGGATGGATGGATGGATGGATAGATGGATTGTGATAAGAGTTTATGAGCCCCACAATAAAATGATTTAAAAACACAACAACCACAACAAAAAACCTCAGCACCGTGCTGGTCTCAATATTTCTCAGAAATACCGTGGGGTCCAGATTCCCCTTGCCTTATTTGCTCTCTGCCAGTCTTTCTTCACTCTCCTCCCTACCTAGGACAAATCTGTCATCCCACTAGCTTCCACCATCCTGGCTCCCTGGAAACACATCATCAGAGAACTGCATCCCGGGCTTGGTTTTTCCATCTGGACCCACTTGGAGAGCCTCTCAGAGACACTGTCTTGTATCGACTTCAGCTTTAAAAATGGCTTCAACTCAGTCGCTTACCTTCCACTGAAGCCTACTGCATTACTATCAGTGAGAGTATTGATTTTTTTTAATGAGCCTGTTACTGAACATATTTAACAGCTATCGAACTCCACATGTTTAAATATTTACTCGGTACGATTCCAACCTGTTGGCCCTTCTTCGTCTCTGACGTTGGATGGGCTGTCCTTTCTCAGGGCTTCCATGCTGCCTCTTTCTTGCAAGAGAAAGAAGGGCATGCATTAACGATATGAATCGGTGCGATCAGGGCCAGTGAGTCTTCAGGGAATGTGCCTTTTCTACAGATCTAAGCTTTACCACGGCCCTTAGGCGCCCAGTTCATGTCAACTCTCAGGTAGATAATCAGGAGATCACAATTCACTCACAATGGTCTTATGTTCATTTCTCCATTCTGTCACTATTGTATACCAGAGATATCATTTTACTTACACCGGGGAAGTTGGCCAGTCAAGTGAATGAATGTGAGCCTTTTCCTGGTGGTGTGTGTGTGTGTGTGTGTGTGTGTGTGATCCATCATTCTCAGCTTCTCTTCTCACGCAAGTTTGAAGGTGTAAAACCATTTCTCAAATATGCGTGGGCTACCAATTCTTCCAGAGAATCAGATGACAAGCTATGAGTTCTCCCCAGCGAGCCCATCATTCTGCCTTCATTTCTAGTAAGCTCACCCAGGGGTCCCTGGTGACTCTGCAGAACTCAGGTCAGGCCCTTGAGGAATGAAGCCAGAACTTTTTGGAAGCATGTGTCTCTTTATTTACCAAACTTCCAATCACGAAACCATCTTTTCTCCCCACGTGATGGTCTAGAGTTTGAGGAGAGAAAAAGGAGATTGGATCCTTGGCAAGGTTGTCCATATACACATGTACCTTCGAAGTGCCCATTCCTTGGCTGACATGATTATTCATAAGTCCATCTCCTACACCTGGTACAGAAGTCCCCCTTCCATGGTCAAGCCAAACAGTCTGATCTTGTTTCCCTCCCAGGGAACACAACGGGCCCAGAAGAAGAAACCTGCAGTCCTGGCTTGATGGAATGTTTGTGTACAAAGGTAGGAGAAGATGCTTGGCAGTGTTGAAACCTTGTACACCGCTAATCTGCACAATCCTTCAGAATCTAAGTCTGCTTCAAGGGGACCGAGCTCCGGAGCCCTAATGGGAGACGGACCAGGCCTTCTGTTCCCGCAAAGAGTTATAGCCTCGGAAACCCACAAGGGGCAGGTCTAACCTGTCCTATGGGATCCTTATGAATTGGCCTCGACTCTATAGCAGTGAGTTTGGTTTTGAAGCTTGGGGAAGATGCCCTGGTAACGGAGACCTGGCAGCACCATAGGTCACACTTCAGGCTGCTCACCACAAGGTCAGCATTTAGAAACCCACAGGCAGCTTGAAGAAGAAAGATGAGGCTGTCCACTCCTGTAAGGACGTACAGCCCAGGAGACCCACAGGGGCAGTCTTCCCTGGCCTGGTGGTCACAAAAAGATGGCATGGATTCGATGGCACTGGGTCGGAGTTGGATGGTTTACAGTGGGAGCCCTGGATCTGGAGGAAGCCACCACAGAAACGGCCTCCACTGACCATCGCTCTCATTTCCAGATGGAAAAAGAATGACCCAGAGATATTAGAAATTTGCTTGAAAGAAAAAAAGCCAGAATATAAAGTGACCAAACCAGGATCCATCCACAGGCCTCCATTATTTATTTGATCCTTTCAGAATCTGGAAGAGGCTTTCAGGAAGAGGGTGGTGTCATTCATATTGTCTGTGATTTCTAAACTTCATTCAAAATGACCTACCATATATATTCGAGTATAAACCAAGGGACCTAATTTTACCACAGGAAAACTGGGGGTGGGGGGCATTTTCAGCATATAAAACTCAATTTATACTCAAGTCTATATGGTAATTTCATACTCTGTGTGTATGTATGTATGTGTGTGTATATATATGTGTATATACACATATTAGGTTAAGAGAAAGTCTTAGAACTGGTGTTTGGAATGTTATAAGAGCTGTAAAAGGCCTCAATACAATGATTGAAAAAAAGTTTTAAAAAAAAGAACACATAATCTCCACCCTAAACCAAGTAGTCAAAGTCAGACTCTGAACACCTGCCTTCCTCTCTTTTCTAAAGGGATTTTCATCTCACAGTGTTTAACGCCACAAACTGTAGTCTTAAGGACACTGGAAATGTGGGCGATGTACACGGGGGAACCGAGGTGCTCTGCTGTCCTAATGAGTTGTAGTTTTGGGAGCCCCATGTAGGGTTGCCAGGAATGGCACTGGACTCGATAGCAGTGGGCACAGTAATTGAGGGAGTTACATAATCCGTTGTCCATTTGAGATTTACAAGTGAATGGGGTGGAGTTTGGCCTGTCAACCTGATCGCAGCTAGATGACCTCTTTTGGAGGTGCTAAGGAGATAAATAGTTCCCAGGAGACAGGACACATCTCACTCCCTGGGAGACATTGCATCTGCCAAGAGACATGGAGCTATACTAGTGCCCTGCCAGCGCTGAGATGCTTACCATGCCACTGGATCCATAAGGCATCCCACCCACTTGCCTGTGGTCTTCCTGCATTCAGCATCATCACGTACGTGTGTTGCGTGCGTCTGAAGAGGAATTTACAGACTAGTACTGAACATATAGGCTAAGGCCAAACTTCTGGACTGGGCTGAGATGTTTCCTCAATATGCAAGTGCTCTTATTTAGAAAGCTCTTTCTTAGACACCTATGAGAGTCAATGAATGTTTTTCTAGTCTACCCAGACCAACACAGTAATTAAGCTCTTAACTGCTGACTGGAAGGTTGGTGGCTTGAATATATCCGCTGCTCCCCAGGATAGAGATGCGTCTGTCTGCTTTCATTGAGATGCCAGAGTCAGAAACCCACATGGGCCGTTCTACCCTGACCTGAGCGTTGGGAATGACTGGGCGGCAGAGGCTTGGGTGTGGCTTTATAGGTGCAGAGAAAGCTGGAAGTCTGATAATCCCAACAAGCAGACAACTCAAAGCAAACAAACTTACCGCCATTGATTTGGTTCCAACTCAGAGAGCCCAGGTAGGACAGAATTGAACTGCCCTGTGAGTTTCCACGACCATAAATCTTTCAAGAGGAGCAGTCAGCCTCCTTTTCCTTTCCAGGAATACTTGGTGGTTTGGAACGGTTGGCCTGGCAGCCCGCTAAGTCACCAGGGTTCTTCTAACAAGCGGAAAGTCTGGACCCATTTGACAGTCGATTTTGGAATGCATTGCATGAACTAGTAGAGTGAGTGTGTCTCCTCAATCAGATCTGGAGAAGAATGAAAAGACTCGGTTTTCTCCAAGTCTTTGCTGATAGGAAACAACAGAATGATCAGAGAGATAGGTGCTTTACAGCAAAAGCAACCCTATCTGGGTCTGGGGTATTTTTTTTGAAAACCCACTTGTAGTTTTCTCCCATCAAATAATTCGTTACAGCATATTATGACTTCCTTTAGGCTTGCGCTTATCCTCCGCTGGATCGGGAACCTCAGGAAGCGGTGACTACATGCTGGGTACCTTGTGGTGTCCCCCAGGGCTTGCAATAATATTTGTCACATGGTGGGCGTTCAGAACACTGTGTTCGAAGGGGGCAGCCAAAGGGGCAAGCTGGTCAGATGTCTGTGCCTGCAACTGGCTCTGCTTCTCAGCAATGCCCTCCCTCAAAGACATCTGAAGCCTGAGTTTCCAGAAGCATCAGGCGGAGCATTTTAGAACAGCAGGACCAGTAGGAACACATTTGGTTGCTGGCCCTCAGGTTGGCTGTTCGAAACAACCATCTCCTGACACCGTGGGAGGAGCATGAGATTTTCTACTCCCTGAAGATGTCGTCTCAGAGCAGTTCTGCTCTGTCCTCTCGGGCCTGCTATGAGTCAGAATGAACTTGAAGGCAGTGGGTTTGGAGTGTCTGGCTGAAGGTGTCCCCTGGGATCCAGATGGAAACCTTTGTGGGGTGTCACTACAGGGCGTTCAATTATGATTTCAAACCTGAAACAAGGTCTTAACCCAATGGTGAGGGTTGATTTCAAAGCGACTGAGGGGACTTGTTGAAGAAACAGGAAGAGAAAGAGAAGGAGAGAGAGGAAGAAAGGGTGGAAGAAAGAAGTCCTCTGATACTTTTCTCCCAGAACCTGGATTGGACAAGCCTTCTCTTACTCCCTTTCTGAGTTCTTTATTCTCTGTGAGCCCACAGAATATCCATGCTGGCTGACAAGGCTTAAACCCTTTACCTGCTGGGAGGGGACATTGTGCAGTGGCCTCTGGCCCTCTGATAGCATCAGTTTGTTCTGATGACAGGCATGTTGACCTCCCTTGGTTTTCCCGGTTAGTTGTTTATCTTCCACACCCCTCGAAGGCCACAGAGGGCAAGAATGAGTTTATGGGGCTGTGAAATGCACCCGCCTTATCAGGGGCCTGGGGGTTGATACCCACCTCCCTCACTTTCCTTACCTTTGGTCTTGCAGGCGGTGTGTACAGTACAAGTTTGAACTCGAGGGGGTGGGGGGAGGTAGGTGGGGCAGCAAGCAATTAAAAGCTCCCAGTTGTCTGCTGACCCATTGAAAGCAGGCAAGACTTGCCCAGGTGTGGACTAGGGAGTGTGTGAGTGTGCGGGAGGGGGGGGGGAGTTTGCGTGTGGGCTGCACCCAAGGCCCTATCTCTACACGAAGATAAATTCACAGTTCATAAAGATAAGGGCTCCAGAGAAACGTGGTGAGCTAGCACGGCATTCATTGGCCACCCCATCACCCACAGCCAACTCAGGGTGATGAAGGCTCCATCTGAGAGGGAAATATCAGGGTCAGAGAATGTCCGCTCTTATGGGGCTGGTGAGGAGAAGTCAGTCTGGATGGAGACAGCTTTGAACCCTGCCTCTGTCCTCTAATAGCCACAGGATCTTGAACATGTGTCTTTGACTCTTTGTGCCTTGATGGGCAGTAGATCTCAGCTGCCCACTTCTTTAGAGTGGGGTCACGATGAGCTAGAATGGTGTCTGAAAAGTACCTGGCATAATGCCTAGTGAGAGGGCTTAACCAATGTCAATTCCCCTTTTCTATTTTACTTCCTTTGACTGCGACCTTGAGAGTGAATTGGTCTGGTTGGCTTGTATTCACTTATCCATCCATCCATGCATCCATCCATCCCTCCATCTCATGAACAGGATGGTGACTGGTATGTTCCACAGTGTCCTAAGCTTGTCCGACATTGAGAAAGAAAGACAAAAGAAGAATGGATGGATTCAAATGATGCTACAGGGGAAGACTCTCGAAAGTACCCTGGACTGCCCCAAAGAACAAACAAATCTGTCTTGGAAGAAGTACAATCAGAGGCTCCTGAGAAGCAAGGATGGCGAGTATTGGTCTCACCTACTTTGGACAGGTTGTCAGGAAAGAATAGTCCCTGAAGAAGGACATCATACTCAGTAATGTGAAGGGGGAGTGACAAAGAGGAAGGCCCTTGAGAAGATACATTGACACCGTAGCTGCAAGGATGGGCCCCAGCATAGGAACCATTGTGAGGATGGTTCCCGACTGGGTGCTGTTTCCTTCTGATGCACACGGAGTTGCTATGAGTTGAAACCAACCACATGGCACTTGCATAATCTCCTGTTATTTTGTGAAGGGGTGGAGTCTAGACTGTCCATCAGGCCACAAACAATGAGGTCTCTGTGTGAGCGTGGCCTTCTCCTGAGGATCTAGGGATGCTCTCTTCCTCCCTAGAGACAGGAAAGACTCTGTGTTTCTTCCTCCTGCTGACACACCACAAGGAGCTACACTGATGCAGCAAGAACCCTGGAACGGGAGGAGCCACGCGGAGACCCTCACCAGCGCTGAGACGCTGACACCGCCACTGGATCCACAAGATTTCCCACCCACTGACCTGAGATCTTCCGGCATTCGGCATCGTTGCATGTCTCTGTGAGTCGAAGGAGGAATGTATGCACCAGTATTCACACAGGGAGTAAGTGATATTAGACTTCTGGACTCGATCTGCACCAGGCTGGGATGTTTCCTGAATGGACAATTGCTCTTTGATATCAAGCTTTCTCTTATACCCATAACCTCTGGATTTATTTCCCCTAGTCAACCTGGACTAACACAGCACCTAACACAAACAACATCAACAATGTGGGTTCCACGTAGAGAACACGGCAGATGCCATATCAGGCAAAAGGGCTGCCCTTGGGAATTCATGGTGTAATCAGGGAGCACAGCATCAGCAACAAGGACACCAGCAACAGAGACTCAGTTGCTGCTACATCCATTTCAATCCCAGCAACCCCACGTGTTTCCCAGTTGGACCGTGCTCCAGAGGGATTTCAATGGCTGTGATCTGTTGGAAGTACGTCATCACACCTTTCTTCTGAGGGGCTCTGAGTAGATTTAAAACATCAACTTTTTGATCCCTGGTTGTCTAGTGATTAACCATTTATGGCACCCAGGGAGCCTTAACAATATGGCTAGACTTAACAATAAGTCTTTCACACTTAATGAGTTAGTCTGGGTAGACTAGAGAAATTCAGCGACACCATATGTGTGTAAGAAACAATTTATATACAAGATTAAGTACATATTGAGAAGACATCCCAGTCGAGTCCAGATCAAGTCTATCAGTCAAGTACCATATCAGTCTATAAAGTCCTCTTCACACTCATGCAAGACATGCAATGATGCTGAAGGCAGTATAACCATAGACCAGTGTGTGTGTGTGTGTGGGGGGGGGTGGGATCTTGTGGCTACAGTGGCCATGTAAGTATTTCAGTGCTGGCGGGGGTCTCCACATGGTTTCTTCAGCTCCAGGGTTCTAGAGTAGCTCTATGTTGTCTCCTCAGCAGGAATGTCTCCCAGGGAGTGAGCTGTGTCCTGCCTCCAAGGGGCTATTCATCTCCGTAGGGCCTCCAAATAAGGCCATCAAACTGCGGCCTGACTGACAAGCTAAACTCCACCCCTCCACTCTTAAGTCTCATGGTGACAACAAATGGGGTAGCTGCCACACTTGACTATATGCAGCGTCTTGGATTTGTTCATGAAACCTTTCTGAGGTTCTGAGGCTGGCACCATTATCACGGCACTTGAAGGAAAGAGAAAAGGAGGCGTGGGATCGCGAGATCACGGAGACCAAACCTCCAGCTTGTGAGTGGCAGAGAGTAGAGATATACACTCTTGCTGTTGGGATGGCAACCACTTGGATGTGAAGCAGTTGCCTTTGAGTCCGTTCTGATTCATTGTGACCCCTGCATGCCAGAGTAAAACTGTGCTCCTTAGGGGGGTCAGCAGCTGGTGGTTTTGGAAGTGGATCAGAATGGGTCTTCATTCAGGAAGACATTCTTGGGTGGGCTTGAACCTCTCACCTTTCAATGAACAGATAACTCAGCATGTTACCTGCTGATCCTCACCCACGATGTACAAAAGGGTTATGAACAGACACCTGTCCTTGGAGATTTATCAAGTCAGGGTGGTGTGGAGATGATTCAGTTTTATACAACCTTGTTACTCGCACACTGGTAGTCTCTGGAACAGCAGCTCCAATATGGCTTGGGGGCTGCTCAGGTCCCAGATGTGCCAAATCAGCTTCTGCATTTTACCACTGAGATTCTTCAAGGCAGTTCTGACTTCCCTGTTCTGTGTGGCCTCTTCCCCTAGAGCAATACTGATTCACCTCAGATCCAGTGTCATCTCCTTCTCAGCCTTCACGAACCTTCATGGTCATAACTCTCATCCCCACCTGCCAAGATACAATTCCTAAAGTTACTCCACTCCCCACCCTCTATCTGCCCATTAAATGACTGGTTTCCCAAGAAGAGTCACCCTCTTGCTTTGTTCTCTTTGACCACCCCAGGTGCGTAGGATGTGCTCTATAAATATTTGCTGGATGAAGGAAAGCCTGCAGGGACTGATTCTAAATCCTTAAGTAGCTGATTCCCAAGCTTTAACAGTGACCTGGTCTCTAGAAATAATCGTGTGTGCCACCCAGCACCTGATCATAACTCTCCCAGTATCTTTCTGCCAATGGCATGGAGCTTGTTCACCTTAACACACAGACACACACACACACACACACAACCACACCTATTGTAGTCGACTTGTTTCTGACTCAAAGGGTCCCTATAGGACAGCGTAAAATGACCCTAAACGAGTTCCTAGGTCCTTCGTCTTTACAGAAGACGGCCTCAACTTCCTCCTGAGAAACAACAGGTGGCGTTTGGTTGAAAAAAATCCCAAAGTTATCCAGCCTTGGATATCATATTGCACAGGCTTTATTTATTTATTTTTTTCTGTCTTGTAGAGTTGCTACGAGTTGGAATCAACTCAACATCCATGGACTTTTCAGACAAGTGCTCTGACTACCATGTCGCTAATGCTCCCTACACATGTCTCCAAGGGCAGAATCTGGAGAGAAACCCAACAACTATCCATGTAGGTGTCCCTCGGCTGCTGTCACAAATGGCCATAAGCGTCACAGCGCGAAACCCCGAAAACATATTCCCTTATGCTTCTTGAAGTCTGAAGTCCAAAATCATTTCCTCTGGAGGATCTGAAGAAGCATCCTCTTCCTGACCTTTCTTAGCTCCTAGAGGCTGCCCGCATTCCTGGGCTTGTGGCCCCACCCCTCTCTGACCCCTGCTTCCGTCCTCACATCTCCTTCTCTGACCCTCCTGCCCCTGTTCTAGGGGCCCTTAGGATAAACACCGATCTGAGTTGCACAAGCCAGGATCACCTCCCCACCTCCTCAAGGTTCTTTATCACATCCGTAAAGTCCCTCTTACCATGTGAGGTTAGGTGGCATCGAGTCAGTGCGACCTCACAGCAGCAACATACAACAGAGTGAAATGCTGCCCGGTCCTGTACTGTCTTCTCAAGTGTTCTTAAGTTAGAGCCCATGGTTGCAGCCATGGGACCCATCTACCTCATTGAGAGCCTTCTTCTTGATAGCACCCCCTCTCCTTGAGCAAGCATGACCACCTTTTCCAGGGACTGGTCCCTTCTGACAACATGTCCAAAGACCAAGTCTTATCACCCTTGCTTATTATTATTTTTTTGTGTGCTTATAAGGAGCATTCTGGTCGTACTTCCTCTGAGACAGATCTGTTTTCTTCTTTTGGTGGTCCACCATACTTTCAAGAGCCTTCACCGCTGGCACCATCGCTCAAAAGCATGGGTTCTTCTTTGGCCTCATTAGTGTCCCAGTTTCACATACATACGAGCCGCTAGACAGCGTTAGGTAGCATGGGTATGTGAGGACTGCTCTGCCTGTGCCACCTCTCCTTGCCTCCTGCCCCCAGATAAGGTGGTTTGAGTCATTTCCCTTGGAGCCTGTGTCTGCTGTCCATGCTCAGCCTTTTCTTCTTTCTCTGGGCTTTCTTGTCTATGACAGGACCTTCTGCAACTCATCTCTTTCATCCCCCAAGGCCCTGATCTCTTCCATCTCTCCAGTCAGTGCTTCTCAACCTTCCTCATGCCACAACCCCTTCATACAGTTCCTCATGTGATGGTCACCCCCCAATCATATTATTATTTTTGTTGCTACTTCATCACTGTCATTTTGCTACTGTTATGAATCAGATGACCCCTTTGAAAGAGTTGATCGACCCCCAACGGGGCCACAACCCACACGTTGAGAACCACTGCCCTTGACACTTCAGAGTCTCAGAAAATTGATGTTGAGAATGTGTTCTTTCTGTACCCTCATCCAGATGGTCTCACTTTCATTTTATCTATTTCATTTGTTCATGTACACACACACACAGGTTGGCTATTCATCCATCCATCCATCCATCCATCCATCCATCCATCCATTCACTCATCCATCCATCTAGCTCATTTTTTCTCTGCCTCCAGGCCCCCGAGAACCACGGGTCTTCTTTTGTCTTGAGGCACTCGCATCCATTCTGGATACTTCTAGAGGTGAGTGGCATCATGCATCAATTCTAGATGGTGCACAAACAGAATCGTGCGCTCTATCTGGCTTTATCATCCGACGCACGTCACTCTGCATGATGTTTTCAAGGTTCAAGGAGGTCAGAGCATGAGTTGGGGAGTTCGGAGAACAGCACTGAGCCCCATGGATCACACCCATTGCAGAAATCCAAGACTCTGTGTCCCTCTAGCTGCCACGGTGGATTCCAAAAGGGAAAGGGGAAGTGGCTTGAGGAACTAAAGGCCAATGAAGACTCCCTGTTGGCAGCCACTCCCGAGTCCAGGATGTGAAAAGCTACTCCGGGCAGGCATGTCTTCCCCAGACCATTTTTCTCTGGCCTCTAAGAGGATTATGTGGCAGTAGGGACTGGATTCAGCACAGAGTCTAGAATGAAATGGTGGCACCCATGAGCTTGCTCACCAAGCCCCCACAATTCTAAAATTCTGGCGCTTTCTCTGTCTTCAACAGAACTTCTCTCCCTCGAGCCGTCCCATGGGAGCGAGGGTTCTCAGAGGGTTTAGGTTGGGTCGGTGCGTGGAGAAAGGGTTAATTCTTGTCCTGAGGTCAGTGCTCCTCTCATCTCTTGCTAACCCAGAGATCGCTGACTCCAGAGGACAGTGTCGGAGAGGGTGTGGTCCTGTCTCCAGCCCTCCTGTCTCCTGCTCAGGGCCATTATGCCCTGATTAGTATTAATAATTGATTTATACAGCACCGTTTACGAGCCGCCCAGGGAGCTCGACAGTTGGCCCCTGTGTGGACACAGGCACCGCGTCACCTCACCCTGGGATGATAAGCGGCCACCTCAGAGGGTGGGAGGTGGTGGCAGGCGCCAGGCATCTCAGGGGTGGCGCCGCCGACGTGACAGGGAGACAGTTTGGTGCAGGAAGTAGGGCAGCGTTATCTCCTCTGGGTGGGGTGGAGGAGCCGGCGAGGGCGCTGTGACCTGTTATGAATGAGGCAAGGGATCCAACCACCAAGAAACCCAGGTCATCCAGAGCCGCATCTCTTGGCTGCGGGGCTGGGTCGCTGAGTCACCCCATTGAGAAAAGATGAGAAAAGACGGAGAGAAGGCCCATAGCATTGATGGGCAGAGTCAGCCCAGGAGGGAGTTGGGTCCCCACGTGGTGGTGAGTGGCCTGGCGACCTTCTTTCTCTGTCAAGGTGAAGCGCCAGGGGCAGATGGCTCAAAGCGCTGGCCACCCATCTGTTGGTGAGGGCTCGCCTGCTGCTAGGGTGCCTAACAGACATCCGTGGAGCTTCCTGATGAACACGGACTAGTGAGAAAGACCAGGTGGTCCATTTGTGGAAACCAATGAATCCCCAGAGTGATCCAACTTGGGGGTCAACTTGACATCAGCCAGGAACAACCACCAAAGACTCAGTGTCTGGAGGGAGCTGAGTGTTTCACAAGGTTCTTGCGGGTGATCACTGGCACCCTCTGCTGCCTCTGCCTGACTGGTTTGAGTTCACAGGAGCGCTAGGATCACTTGTCCTTTTGTTTAGAGATTTAGCAGCACATCCTTTAAGGATATTCTGGATTCAGTGTCTGTTGCCTGATGGGTGGACCACATGAATCATCGCTGTGTGTGGCCTTTTATCTGGGGGTTAAGCTGCATCCCCTTCTTTGGGTCTCAGTTTTCCAGCCTGTAAATTTGGGGAGAGGGAGTGAAGGTAAGAGTGCCTACTTCATGGATGTTGGGCACCGTGCCAGGCACAGACTGACTTCCTCAGAAAGACATGCTATTTGTTCCTTTATCACCATGGCCATGGGTCAACAGCTTCTTCATCCTGCACAACAACAAGTCCTGCTCTCCTGGGAGACATGAAACATCTTCCTTGATGAGAAAGGAGAGCAGAGACGAGAGAAAAGACCTCCTGGCTGTCCTGATGTTGGCATCAAGCTCCTTGGGAAGGCAATGGACACAAGCCAGCTGACCTAGCACAGGAATGGGCCAGGTCACCTGGAAGGGCACTGAGACCGGGGGCAAAGGGCGATTGATTTCCTGGGAAAGAAGGCCATGGGGTGTGCATGGAGCTGAGGCAGCATGAGAACAGAAACATGCCGATCAGGATTTTCCACTCCATCACACCCAACACCAGTCTCACATAATACTCCGTGGAAGTGGGGCCAGCGGGGCCGAGTGAGTGAGTGAGTGAGTCGGATGACAAGATTCTTTGCCTTCCTCTTGAAGACTCCTAAAGTCTACCCAGGTAAGGAAGGCTGTGAGAAGTTCTAGAGTAAAGCACCCAGCATCTCCCAAATCCAGCCAACTAGTGCATCCCTTCCTCTCTGACTTTGCAAGATACTGCATACTTTCCCTGAATATACATTGAGAGGGATTGATTCAGACCAGGAGAATTTTGAAGAATCGTCCTGCTCACACTTCATCCTTTCTCACACTTCATTTGTAAGTAGACTGACACCCACCCCAAAGGCTTGCTTTTGTGCCCGTTAGTGTTGGTCTGAGAGATTGTAGCTGTTATCCGAATGGTTTAATTAAAACAGAAGGAAGGGAGGATAGATTCAGAAGTGGACTTGATGTGAGGGCTGTTACTGACGATGTCAGATGGATCTTGGTTGAAAGCAGAAAGAGATTTACCTGTGTTGTCTGGACTATGCCAAGACGGGGAGGATCATAACACATTGTGGCGACATTGCCAAGAATCGGAAAACCAGGACACTTTCTTGTGCTCACGTAAAAGCTGCACATAAAACCAAGAGACAGTCCAAACAAAGGGATATCTTCCAGTTTAAGATCAGGAAAGGTGTGTGTCCGGTTGCCACTCTCACCCTACGTAAGTAGGCTGGGCAAGTAGCCCAAGAATCTGGACCACTTGAAGAAGAATGTGGCATGCAGATGAGTCAAAGGCTTATTAGTCACCTTTGATAGGCAAGAGGACACAGCCTCGCTTCCTGAAGAGGGCCTAAAGTCCCCACTGAAGAAGATCCAAGACTGTATCATTTTCTCAGTACACCCCGCCTCACCACCAAGACAAGAGCATTCTCATAGCTGGACCAATTATGATCATCATGATTAATGCAGACAATATTGAAGCCATCAAGGATTTCCTTTTGCTTGGATCTCCAGGTCATGCCCCTGGAAGCAGCAATCAAGAAAACAAATGTCTTATTTCATTGGACCCCTCTGCCAAAAAGAACGTCTTTAGATGGTTAAGAAGCAAAGCTGTCACCTTAAGGATGCAGGTATGCTTCCCTGAGCCATGGTGTACTCTACCACATCCCATGCAAGCGGAAGCTGGACAATGAATAAGGGTCACCAAAGAATAGGTGACGCATGTGACTTACGGTATCCTCAACGAATCTGGAATGGCATGCCCTGGCTTCCCAGAAGAGGAAAACACATCTATTTGGGAAAAGGTACAGCCAGAATGCTTCTTTGAGGTGAGCGTAGCAAGACTATGTGTCATGCACTCTGAACACATGCTCAGAAGGGCCTGGTCTCTGGAGAAGGACAACCTGCTTGGTACAGAAGAAGGCCAGTGAGGAAAAAGGTCATGGCAGCCCTTTATGAAGGCCTGGAGTTGTGTCCTCTTCTAGTGAGGCATCTGCATGATCTCATTCCATCCTCTGAACAGAGGAGACCTTGAATTTGGGGGTGGTTTCCCCCAAGTCATGTGACAAATAGCAGCAGAGCCAATGTTTGAATCCAGGATGAAGTCACAGCTCTCACGTGTCCATCCCATATGGACCCGACAATCCTTCATTCCTATCCACCTCCTGAGGCCTCCCAGAGTGACTCAGGGGTCTTGCCTGCAGGCAGGAGTCAGGGCTGTGTTGAGTAATTAGAAGTGGAAACTTCTCACTGGCCAATAGGCTGCGCTGTGGTTTCAGTCCAGCCTGGGGACCAATCTTGTACCTAGTCTTTGTTTAGTTCCCTTGGACCTTGACATCTGCAGGTTGCAGATGGTGTGCGTTCCCTCAAGTGTCGCTCTCGTTCCAGGCAGGTTCTCAGAGGCCCAACCTGGTGCCTGCAGACGCAATGTGGGCACACCCATGTGCTGCAGGAGAAACTGAAAGGGTGACCAGACAATCTGGTTGGCCCGGGAGGGACTGTCCTGGATCCCTGGCTCTGGAACTGAGCATCCCAACACTCTTCTGGGAAACCCTCAGGCCCTACCAATATCCCCTCTCCCTCCAGCTAAGCCAGTCAGCCAAACTGGGCTTGTCTGCCCACATAGAGACACACAGGGGAGACTTGTCAAAGGTGAGTTAAGCCCAAGGTCTTCTAAACGAACACTGTAGCTAGGTCCATCCTATAAAGCAAAACAACAACAGCACAACAGTCCCATGGAAATAAACCAGACCAGTCCAGTAGAATAAAACCCAGTGCGTGACTCCTGCCATAAGGTTTCTTTGGAAAGAATAGGTTTCTCCCCCACAATTAGTAGGACAACTTCCAGCACAATCGCTCTCACAACCTCCCAGGACAACAACCCCACAGAGTAGGAGAGAATTCTATGACTGATAGGCAGAAGAGATGACTGAGGCTCAGGCGAGTTAAGTCGCTTGTCCCAGGTCATAGCTGGGGCAGTCGGATGCAGGCAGCTTGGACCCAGGTGACCTCAATGCACACACTGGACACCACTCGATGAGCTGCCTTGCTCTCTGAGCTCAGATGGGGAGACTGACAGTCACACTCACATGCTAGCCAGGGACCAGAGTCATAGCTTCCTGAGGGCCTAACCGAGGGCCTTCCACTTCATAGATGTTCAATGAATACTTGTCAAGTCGATTAGAAAGCCCTTAGAAAGAACTCATGGATCCAAACTTTCTGTGTGCATGGCAACGAGTTATTTTGCCAAAGTCTGTGGCTATTGTTGCTAGGGGTGACCCAATCGCACACCAGAACAAACCCTCCTTCCCACCCCACCCCCCAGGGTCTTGCATCATCCTGACCATCATCTCTGTGGTAGAGCCCATAGCTGCCCCAGCACTGTTGCCCTGGTCAGTCCATCTCACGGAAGGCCGGTTCCTCTTTTCCACTGACCCTCCACTCTCCTGAGCACACGATCCTACAAAGATTGGTCTCTCCTGACGACAGGTCTGAGTCTGCACCCAAAGGGGTAGTCTCTTCTGAGCCCCCTAGTTAGTGGCAACTACTTCAATAATGTCCCGTCTCCTCATTGGATGATAAACTCAGGATGGCGCGTGCCATACCTCCCTCTACCCAGGAGTGTCTGCTTGGCAGAATCCCCAACCAGCACAAGCATGAGTGACCCAGGGGGCGTTCAGAATAACGGTGACATAGCTCCCGGGGTACCCCATCAACAAACAGACGGAAACAATGTCTGCTCATCAGGATCCTGTGGGGCAGAGGAGACCTGCTTCATGGGGTTTCTGAGATGAACAAAAATGTCAGTGGTTGAATGCACTCATCTTATTTTTAAAAGACTTTATTGTGAATTAGGAGTGTGTGTGTGTGTTACATTTCAAACCATCATTTTTTGCATTCAATAATTTGAACAACTTCTCAAAAGAAACACAAGCCGCCCACTGCCATAGTTCACCCTCTTGCAGGCTATCGTCTGCCCCTCCACCCAAATTGACACCTGTCCACCTGCTTAAGGCAGCGGATATCCACCTCTTTCAGTCGACCTTTTCACTTGACCTTTCGGTTAGCAGCCCCCAAGCACTGTTAGCACTGTGCCACCAGCATTCCTCCCCAGCGTCATGACAACATGAAAGTCACTAGAGCTTACACACCTACATACATACATACTCGCAGAATGCTGTGGATTAAATCGTACCCCCCTCCCACACAAATAAATGTGGAACTATGAACTCCTATGCCTATAACCATAACCCTGCTTAGAAATAGCACCTTCCTTAGGAGTATGAGGGTGAGCCCTAAACTCAAACTCATCTGCATAGAGTCTTAGGCACAGAGTGAGAGAGACACAGGCTTGGCTAGAAGTTGAACCAGCCAAAGAAGTACCTTCCCCCAGGGCTGATGCCCTGTTTGGACATTAAGGACCCCAAACCAGGAAACAAACGCTTGGAAAACATTAATTCCAAAACCGATTGGGGCTGATGCCTCCTTTCCAGAAAAACAAAACAAAACAAAAAAATGACTCAGTGCCCCCTGACAATGGAAACAAAAAAAGTTCGTACCCCAGCCCACAATCCAGGATAAAGTATAGGTATCTGCTTTTGAAACAACCTGCCCCCTCCCCCATTCCATCCCACCATCATTCCAGTGACCTTATCCCCCGGGGTGGGGGTGGGGGGGAAGTATCACCCACTTTGGGAAATGTTTTTTTTTTTTAACTTGTCTTTGTGGTTTGGGGCGAGTGTGTGCACATGCATTTGCCTTGTAACATTGATTGCAATATTCACAAGGTATATCAGTCCTCCTTCCACTTTTTCCATCGCCTTTCCTTCCTGTCCCATCTTGGCTTCTGCCTGGTATGAATACTGCACTGTGGGTCTCCTGGGTTGGATTATTCTCAGGAGAGAACTCCTCTTGGCATGATTACTGTTCACTTTACACCCAAACACTCACATGCAGCCGTCGTGTGAATGCTGACTCATAAAGACAGAGTTTCTGAGACTGGGAATCTCTATAGGAACAGTCAACCTCATCTTTTACCTCAAAGCAACTGGTGGGTGTGAACCATTGATCTTGCCTTCATCAGCCCAAAGCTTGCCTGACAGCACTACCAGGACCCCTTGCTCATCTTATAACCCTGCCTGTCATTTGATGATTCTTTTCTTATGGTCCTTCAAGACTCCCATATTTCCATTTGTTTCTGGTCTCAGTTGTAGTTGCTTTAGCCCCTCTTCAGCTGTTTTCACTGTCTAACCTTACCTTCAGAAGACCTGGCAGCATCGTTGCGTAAATGTTGGACTAACAGCTGCAAGGACAACAGTTCAATCCACCCCCCACCCCCCACTGCTGTTCTGGGAAGAAAGATGAAGTTGATTTTCTCCTGAAAGTTGATAACTGGGTGGGTTTAGTTCCAGGTTTGAAGGGTGTCTTAGGACCTGAATCCCAGGTCCTTATCAAATTATTAAGCCAGATCTTCTTATTTATGATTTTGAGTTTTGTTCTACATTTTTCTCCTACTCTCTCGTCCATTGTATCAAGCACATCTGTACCTAGGTTGACATCAGTTCCTTTCTACTTGAGCCTTTGTTATAAGCTCCTCTTTGTTTCCCTCCCCCTTCCCCCCTTCTTGAGCCCTTGATAAATGATAATTATTATTTTCATATCTTACACTGACCACGGTCTCCCTTCACCCATGTTTCTGTTGTTCATCCTCCTGGAGGTGGGGGCTATGTTATCCATCAATCATTGTGATTGCTTCCCCCTTTTGTCCTTAGATCACGTAGCATAATTTCCTCCAGTAAAGCCATGTTACCAAGCATTCCGTTGGTTCCTTGTGTGCTATTCCTGAACACTGCAGCATATTCCATTCTGTGTCCACACCACAGCTTGCTTAGCCAATCATCCACTGAAGCCAATTAGGTAGTTTCTATATCTTGGCTATTGTGAAGGGTACTGTGATGATCATGTACATATCTGTTCAAGACACGACTCTTATTCATCAAGGACAGCAGTTCTCAACCTGTGGGTCATGACTCCTTCAGGGGTCAAAGAACCCTTTCACAGGAGTTGCCTGATTTATAACAGTAGCAAAACTATATTTATGAAGTTGGAAAAATATCATTTTATGGTTGGGAGGTCACCACAACATAAGGAACTGTATTAAAGGGTAATGGCATTAGGAAGGTTGAAAAACATTGCTCTAGGGTGTATACTCAGTAGTGGAATTGCTGGATCACATGACGTAACTAGTTCCAATGATTTAAGGAACCGCCATGATGCTTTCCACAGTGGGTGTACAATCTTATCACCCCACCCACAGAAGATGGTTGTGTGTGTATATCTGTGTTCATGTCAGAGCATTATCCACTGTGGTTGTACTGTCTCATTGCCCATCAGAAACGTGTGAGGGTTCCAGTCTTTCCACATCCTCCTCAACATTTGTTGGTTTCTGTCTTTTTCAACTTTGCTGTTAATGCTGAGCTGAGCTGACCTCCTATTGTGGTTTTGACTTGCCAAAGAGTTGGAATCAACTCATTGGCAGTTCATTTTCATGACTCACAATCTTCTTGTGTTTGTTGGATGCCTGAGATGCTTGTTCTTTGAAGCCACTCACTCGTGGTCATTTTTTTTGTCACACCAACATGAACAAGCCAAAAAGTCAAGGTTTAACTAAGACACAGAGCACAGGTCCTGAGAACTCCTACAATGAAGACTGGAGTGCCGAATGTCATCACAGGACACGTCTTCTCTCATTCTGTTCCATCTTAGTTTGGCAGAAATGCTATTCACAGAGCAGGTGGGCAGGGGTCTTTGTTTAAGGCACAGCCTTCTCCTCCTGATGGTGAATTCTATGTAGAGACTGTAGCTTCAAGATGGCTAGGTCCAGACAACCAGGTCATAGTTAACACCTGTTGCATTACAGTCAGAGTTTCATGAGCAAATCCAAGTAGAGAAAGGCAATGGGATTCTGTGTGCAGATACCAAGGAGAAAATAAAAAAAGGTTGCTCCCACCTCCACCCCCACCTTCACCACCCCACTGGGCATTTGGCAACCAGGATCAGATAATAAGCCTCTGTGTCATCAATCTCTGCAGACACGGTGCCCCAGGGAGGTGACAATGCACCATCCTTGCTGAGCCCATCTTCATTCTTCTTTGAAATGTTCCGGTTGTGCCTTTCAGCGCTAACTCCAGAACCTTCCCAAGAGGGATTTTCCTGGGCCTTGTAAATGAGAGATTTATGTCCCTCCATGTGGACTTTTCCCAGCTTAGCCTAATTCACCGTTCTGAGTGTTTTGCTCCTGGCAGGACGTTGGTGAAAGCACTTTGTAGTGAGATTCTTTGACTCGTTCTTACCCGTGAGAGGTAATTGGAAAAAGCCTGGTGGAAAAGCGGATGGTTTCTGGAATCAGAAGGAAAACAAAGTTGACTCTTATCGGTCCTGTGACCATGGGATGATGCTGACCTCCCTCTTCTGAGTTTCCCCCATGTCCTTATCTAGATGTGGGAGAGATGAGATCTGTCCTGATGAATGGTTTCCAAAGAAGTTCAAACTCACTGCCATGGAGTCCATTCCAACCCTAGTGGCTGCTACCCACAGGACAGAGGAGAACTTTCCTCCTTGGTTTCTAAGTCTATCCCTTTTTACCAGAGCAGAAAGCCTCATCTTCCATCGTGGAGCAGCTGGTGAGTTTTGAACTGCTGATCTTGCTGTTGGCAGCTGAAAGCATAACTCCCTAAGCCACCTGGGGCTCTTTAGAATGGCTTGGGTGGGTGCCATCAAGTCAGTTCTGACCCATAATCCCCCTGTGAACAACAGAGGAAACATTGCCTGGTCTTGCACGATTCTCACCATTGTGCTTAGGTTGGAGTTCCTTGGTGTAGCCACAGTGTCAAACTATTTTTGTGTAGAAGGAAGACTTCTTTTTCAGTGCCCTTCTACCTGACCTAGCCTGGCATCCTCCTCCAGGCACTGGTATCTCCTAATAACATGCCCAAAGAACTTGAGATGAATTCTCACACTCCTTGCCTCCACAGAGCATTCCGCCTATACTTCTTCCACTAACCATTTGTTTGTCCTTTGGGCAGTCCAAAGGACTTCTTCACCTGCTCCGTCATTCAAATGCAATTCCCCTTCTGTTCTTCCTCATTCAGTGTCCAACGTTCTCATGCACAGGAGGCCATTAACTGGGAGGAATGACTGAAACTCAAATGAAGGCTGAGTAAGATAGTGGGATAAGAGGAAAGTAAAAGGAAATAGAGGAAGGAAATAAGAGGAAAAGAGTGTTTGTAGAGGTCTAAATAGAGGTATGAACATAGGTAAATACATTTATAGATGATGATGGGGAAATATATCTACATGCATATACTTATAGGGTTAGTATGAAGGCAGCAGAAGGACATTGGACCTCCGTTCAAGTATTTCCTCAATGTAAGAACACTTTATTTGGCTGAGCCCCGGTTGCATAAATGGTTGAGTATGGAATTGCGGGCCACAGGCTTGGTGGTTCAAATTCAGTAGCAGCTCTCAGGAGCAGTGTTGGGTAGCTCCCACAACCACCAGAGGGCAGTGATGCTAAAAAGCAAACAAACAAGAACTCTTTATTTTTTTAAACTAGCATTCCATGATGCTCACCTTTCTGACATGATTCCTGAAGACAAATGTGTGCATAAGCAAAAGTGGTGAGGAAAGCTGATGGTGCCCAGCTATCAAAAGATAAAGCATCTTGGGTCTTAAAGACTTGAAAGTAAACAAACAACCATCTAGCTCTGAAGCAATAAAGCTCACATGGGAGAAGAATACTAGACTGTGTGATCACGAGGTGTCAAAGGAATCAGGTATCAGTCATCAAAGAGATAAAAAAGAAATCATTGTAAATGAAGGGGAGTACAGATTGCAGACACAAAGTCCATCTGTAGCTAATGAGACATCTCCTTACATAAGGGTCTCATGGAGGAGATGAGCCAGTCAAGGTGCAGTATAACAATAATGAAAAATACAACTTTTCTCTAGTTCTTCAATGCTTCCCCCCTCCCTCCTAACATGACCCTATTTCTACCTTACAAATCTGGCTAGACCAGAGGATGTACAGTGGTACAGATATGAACCTGAAACATAGGAAATCCAGGACAGATGATCTCTTCAGGACCAGTAGTGAGAGTGGCGATACCAGGAGGGTAGAGGGAAAGTGGGGTAGAAAGGGGAAAAAGATTATAAGGATCTGCACATAACCTTCTCCCTGGGATATGGACAGTAGGGAAGTGGGTGAAGGGAGACATTAGATAGTATAAGATATGATGAAATAATAATAATTTATAAATTTCCAAAGGTTCATGGGGGGTAATGAGAAGCTACTACAAAGGGCTTAAGTGGAAAGCAAATGTTTTGAAAACAATGAGGGCAACAAATGTACAAATGTGCTTGACATACAATGGATTGTGATAAGAGTTGTATGAGCCCCCAAGAAAATGATTTTTTTAAAAAAGAAATTCTTCACATTTGTATTATTTAGCCAGGCATTTGGTAGAAATCACAAAGGTTGGTTCAAAGAATCCTATGAAGTCTTTCAGTATCCAGAAAACACCAGTACTAATTGCGGTAGTTATATAATGTGATGTCCATTTGGGACATAAGATTAAGAATGAAGGAGTGGGTTCTAGTCTGTCATTTCGGTCATAGCCAACAAGGCTCCATGGCCTTCTCCTGAGAATTCTGAGAAATGAGGTACTGTCTTCCTTGGAGGCGGGAGACATATGCTCTCTCTCTGTCTCTCTGTCTCTCTCTCCTCACTCCCTGAGAGACATTGCAGTTGACAAGGCACATGGAACTACACTAGTTCCCTGAGCTGGAGAAGCCGCATGGATCTCTCTTGATGCAACCGGATCTCTGAAGCCAGAGAAGTCACATAGAGATCCTACCAGTACTGAAATGCCCACAATGCCACTGGACTCAAAAGACTCCCTACCCACTGACATGTGATCATCCTGCATTTGTCATCACTGCATGTATTTCATTTGAGTCTGAAGAGGACTTTGTCGATTGATATCAGACATAGGATCTAATACGGGCTTGGATTGGACTGAATTAGGATGTCTTCTTAATGTACAATTATCCTTTAAATCAAACTATCTCTTATCCAAAAAGAAAAAAAAAAAAGAAAATACCATGGCTTGGGTCAGGAGAACCTTATTCCTCAAATGGAAGGCTGACTGTCATCCAGTCAATGGCAGCTCACGGAGACGCTACAGGCCAAAGTAGAGCTGTCGTTGTGAGTTTTCAAGAGTCTCTGTAACTCTTTAGAGGAATAGAAAGTCCTGGGGGCATCTGGTGGTTTAGAACTGCTAACCTTGCAGATAATAGCCCAATGGGTAACTAGTACACCACCCAGGCTCCTAGCATGACTTAGAACTGTGGTTCTCAATCTGTGGGTCACAACTCCTTTGGGGATCGAATGATGCTTTCACAGGGGTCACCCCGTTCAGAAGACCAGCAAAATGCAAGTGACAAAGTAGCAACAAAAATAGGTGGGATACACCCCATGCACGAGTGAACGGAACTGGAACCCTGGGGGCAAAATAACAATTCAACAAGCAGCAGCACCCCACAATTAGGTTGATTGCAATCGCCACAGTGTAACAACACTTCTTCTAGTGTCTACCCCATTGCAGGTCTCAAGGTCACGCCCGCCAGGATTCTGAGAATGTCCTCCCTTTTCTACTGGGAAGAGGGTCACGCACTCTCTCTGGGAGACATTCCTGTTGCCAAGCCACATGGAGCCACGCTGATGACAGGCAGAGCCCTGGAGCTGGAGGAGCCACGTGGAGACCTGCACCAGGCCTGCGAGGCTTCCACCACCATTGGACCCACCACTGGCCTGTGTGTGTCGTTCTGCGTTCAGTATCATTGTATGTGCTGCATGAGTCTCAAGAGGCGTTCCTGAGCTCACAGTGGCCCTATGGTCTAAGAGGGAGCGCATGGACTCGATGGGGACTGGGCGGATCTTTTCTCGATGCGGTTGTTTCTTGATACCAAGTTCTTTCTTACACGTAGAGGCGTATCTCTGGATGCGTTACTCTAGCCATCCCAGACTGACACACCCTCTATCCATTTCATGGTTCACTGCTGTGCTTGATCTCATGATCTCTTGATCACCATGAGTTGAAATCGACTCGATGAATGGCCCACAAAGACCGCTCAACCATGCATTTCCTAGGTGAGCAGTTGGGTCAGTGTGGCCTGCTGTAGTGGTTCCACATTGTGCTGCTATCTGAAAGGTGTGCAGATTGAAACCACCTGCTGCTTCATGGGGGAAAGGTGACGCTTCCTGCCTCAGAAATTCAAAGGAGGCAGTTCCATCCTGTCCTATAGGAGCCTGCATCAACTCCGTGGCAGGTAATTATTATTATTATATTATTATTGAAAGAAACCTTGAAACCAGGAGTAAGTTCTGGGAAAAGCAGGCTAAATGGTTCACCCTAAAACGGTCGCACAGATATTAGGAGAGTAGGTCCATTGAGCAGGAAATAGAGAAACCACAGACCACACCCCTTATGAATAGGAATGAGGCTGCAGAAAACAACGTAGCATTGAAGCGGAATGGTGTGGGATGGAAGCCAACCAGCTGCTGCCCTGTCCACCCTGACTCTAGACAAGCCCCGGTGGGCCCAGAAACCAGCACTCCCCAGGCTGAGTTTCTAGAAGCAGGTCGTTGGGAGTTTCTTCTGGGGGTGCTTTTCAACCTCCAGCCTTCCAATTAGTACAGCATTTCTCAACTTCTGTGGTGCTGCAACCCCTTTTGGGGTCAAACCCTTTCCCAGGGGTCGCCCGATTCATCGCAGCAAAATGATAGTGAAGTAGCTACGAAAATGATTTTACAGCCCGGGGGATCGGGGTGGGGGATGTCGCCACCACATGAAGAACTGTATGAAAGGGCCGCAGCCTTAGAAGATTCAGAACCACCGGATTAGTCGCTGAACGTCTTTGGCATTCACACCAGCCAGGATTCAGAACGGATGCGATGGCAGCTTTTTGTTTTGTTTTCCATGAAATGTAAAGGGAACCTTTAAAATTGTTTGTTGAAGAACTTTGTTAAGGATAAAAACCATCTGTCCCATCTCCCCACATCACCTGGTTCACCAGGGAATGCAGACTTGTGCTTCTAGTATATGAAGAGCCATTAAACATCACCAAGGAGATAAAAGTCCAACTGGAGAAACAGTCTGGAGATGATCAGTCACTGTCTGGTCAATCCCAACTCCTGACCCTCTGTAGGTTTGTCTAGCATCTAGACAAACCAATGGGTCAAGCCTTGTGTTTCTGCAGAGCCACTTGTGGGTTCCAGCCGGCTGCCTTGCTGTAGATGAGCAGCCAATCACAAATGACTTTTGCTACTCAGGCTCATAGATTGGAGATATGCACAACAAGTTTCCAAAGAAGACGTATACATGATCAAAGCTAGGGGAGCCTGGCGGGATAGTCGTTACATGTTGGGCTGCTATCTTCACAGTCAACAGTTCAAAGCCACCAGGGATTCCTAGGCTGTCCCCCATGGGGGGGGGGGTTCCCTCATTTGGAATCCCTGGATGGGTGTGAGCCACCAACTTCCTGGATAGCACAGCAGCGAAGCACTGAGCTACGAAATGGATAGAGGGTGTGTCAGTCTGGGTTGAGTAGAGAAACAAACCCAGGGTTTCCTGTTCTCATCAAGGTTTATAGTCTTTGGAACTCACAGGGGCAGTTCTACCCTCTCCTACTGGGCCTCAATGAGTCAGCATGAACTCAGTGGCAGTGATGTGGGTTTGTGGTTGTTTTATTAAATCAAAGTTGCAAAAAGATATTGAGCGGCACTTATAGTAAAATCAGTGCAAATGAAAAAGAACCATATACTGGTTTCTGCCTACCAAGTGAGAAAAGGCTATAGTGACCCTTGTTGAGGCGGTGGAGGAGGCATCAGATCATCTGAGACACCTAAATGTTGTGTAGGATAGGGAGTGTGGACCCTTTAAAGTAGGCTTGAAGTGATTATCTCTGAAGAGAGAAGAGGAAGTCTTCTCTCCAGAGCTCCCTGCCATTGTGTATGTAAGGTACCTAGCATTAGCTGTGTCTCAATGGGATACATTCAGCTGATTGGAGCTGGCAGTTAACATTCTTATAACTATCTGGAAGAGGAGGTTAATCTGGATGCCTGAAACCAGCTTCTTAAAACCTTCACACAGGGTTTATCCGATATGAGGATGGCTGCCATAAGAAATGATCAGAGGGCTGAGTCCCGGTGGTGTAGTGGTTGAGTGTGGGACTGTGGCCCGCGGACTTGGCAGTTTCAATCCAAGAGCGGCTCTCCAGGAGCAAGTTAAAAAGACCAGACTTACTGGTCTGAAAGAGACGGGTGGCCCTTAGACACTCTTCAAGTCTAGGCCTGAACTTATCCCTGGGATGTCAAACTGTCAGCCACATGACAGACAGGCCAGGAGAGCGAGTAATCACACCAGACAGGGAGATGCTTTTGGGTACAACCCATCGCGTGAGACTCAAAGGGCAGGCCTGGGCCCCAAAGAAAAACTCAAGAGATAGGAAATGGGGGGGATGCAGGATAGGTGAGGGGGCAAGGAACCCAAGGAAGAAGAGCCCAGCCACTTGGGGGTATGGCCATCCCTGTCCTGAAACAAGTGTGAAAATGTGTTTGCTGGAAAACCGGTATGTTCTGCAAACTTGCACGCAGAGGGCAATTCACAAGAAAAAAAAGGAGAGGCTGGAATGAAAGGGGTGACTGCAGAGACAGTAGAGAGAGGGGGGTCACTAGTGGAGAGGGAGGTGGGAGACAAGTGGAACAAGGTGTGCTGGGGAGTGGAGGGAGGCATGCCATGAAGGGAAGAAGGGTTGAGGAGCTCTGTTTGTAGCCTGATGGAATCTGTACCCTTCCAATGCCTCTGGGACACGTTTCCCGTGCCACCCCACCCCCCCAACACCACCACACACATACAGCACATGGCGTCTACTCATACTTCCCATGCTGTTTTGAAGAGGCTCACAGGGCTCCCTGAACTTGATCTGCTGGCTTGTCCCACCCACCCCAGGTATATGCACGTGACTGCTCTCATCTCACAGATGGAAAAACAGGGCACCTGGTGGTACATCTACTCACCCAAGGTCAAGCGTGTGAGTCAGCAGCCCTGTGTCACCAGAGACCAGGCACCCTGTGGACTCCTCCCGGGACCCTGCTCCCAGCACCAAAGGAAGGCTATGAAGGATGCCTTTTCTTCCTCAAAGCCACTCAGGGCACTGTATTTGCTAGCCAGATCCTGATTCATTACAGCATCAAGTCGGTGAAGGAAGACACTGGTCAGTGTAAGACATGGAATAATAATAGCAATTTATAAATTATCAAGGGTTCACGAGAACAGGAGGATGGAGACAACGAGAAGCTGGTACCAAGGGCTCAAGTAGAAAGAAAATGTTTTGAAAATGATGATGGCAACAATTGTACAAATGTGCTGGGCACAATGGAAGTATGTATGGGTTGTGACAAGAGCTGTAGGAGCCCCCAGTAAAATGATTTTTTTAAAAAAAGAAAACAGAAAGAAAAGACTTGGTACTGTAGTGGGTTATATGTTCATCTTTGACCCACCAGAGCAGCAGTTCAAATGCACTAGCTGCTCCATGAGGGGAAGATGAGGCCTCCTGCTCCTGCCAAGATGTACAGCCTTGGAAGCTCACAGGGGAACCTCTACTCTGTCTAATTGAGTCACTGTGCATCAGAATTACTCACGAGCTGAGAGACGAGGACAGGAAGAGCCCAGGGGAGGAGTTGGGTAAGCTTTGCATTGCGGACCACAAAGCCGGCAGTTCTAAGGCAGCAGCCGATGTGCAGGAGAAAAGTGAGGTGGTCTGCTCTCATCAAGCTTGACAGCCTCAGAGAAAGCTTGTCTCTGGTTGTGAGAAGGCCAGCAGTCCTAAACCACCAACCGCTCCTCGGGAGAAAGATCAGGCTCTCTACTCCCATAAAACATGATTGAATCGGAAACCCACAGGATTCCTAGGGGTCAGAACGGAAATGGTAACAGTGGGCTTGGTTTGGGGGTTTGAATGAGTCGGAATGGATTCGGTGGCCCTGGATTTGCTTGGGGGATTGAGGACACCCTTGTGAGGCCAGGAGGTGGACATGGCAGGGTCAGAGGCTCACAGAGACTGAAGACACCCTTAGATCCTTTGCTTGATGGATAAGGCACAGACAGGGAAAGTCACTTGTCCAAGGATCCACAGCAAAGACCTTCCTTTCACAACATTAGACTAATAACTTACTATGCCAAAGGCTGGTTTGCATACACTGTATGTCAGCTGTGATGGCCACCACCAGGCAGGGCTAGAATGATTCCCTTCTTGGGGATGGAGTGGGGGGGGTTGTCTGGGCAAAGGGGCTTGGCTGTAGAGTGGACTGGGAGGAGAAGGCCAAGGCTTTGATGCTCGGGATGGTCCCTTGGGCCCTGCATCGTCTCTGTGGACAATGGTCACATGGCTCTGTCCTTGGTCCCCCTCCCCTCCGTCCCATGAGGGCAGTTTCTGAGGCCCATTGGGGTCCTCCAGAGGTAAAATCAAGATGAGTCACGTGGTAGGAAGGATGAAGGATTCAATCAGGCAGCCACCTCCTGGTTTGAGCCCAGGGGTCAGTGTTTCTTGTCCTGAGAGGTGTCCCCTGGAGTGGGGGAGGTTCTAGACTGGGTTGTGCTGAAAACCCCAGGCAATGTTCTCCCCAAGGCCTGCAAGGGAGGTCCTGGCAGGGATCTGATGCCGGAAGGAAGTTACGGAAGTGCAGGCCCATCTCTATAAGCTCCTCATCTTTGACCAGTGTATCCCTGAAAGACCAGAGGCTGCCAGCCTCCCGTCCTCAGCCCTAGACTTATTTAAGGGACTGTGTGAGTGAATCAGGAAGATAAGCACACCAGCCAGGCTGAACTCATCCAGAACCTGCCCCCAGGTAACCTTAAGACTGGTCTGTGAAGTGCTGGCCACCTCAGATGAAAGGTCGTGCCAGGTGAGCGGAGACCAAGACATGTGCTGAGTTCTGCCCTGTTCAGCCTGTCCTTAGGAAGACTTGGGAGACAAGGGTGGGGGTGGGGTGGAGGTGGGGGGACTCTGAGCCTGGAAGAGGCCCTACGAGGGAGTGAGGGGAAGGGGGGGGGCAGGGATGGGGAGG